>JAGGAU010000120.1:0-32910 GCA_017657275.1 Termitomyces sp. T108 | reverse complement strand
GTACGTCTGGCGGAGGTTGAAGTGGGGTGGTCAATCTCTTTGGAATGGGGCCAGTTCTGGGCAGGGCAGGGCTGGTTCCGTGCGAGGCGGGGCGTGTTTGTTGATGTAGGATAGGGTGTGGTCGGAGCGGGCATCATCATCGTGCTAGGGTCCTGGGGGCGGCGCGGCGGCGGGTTTTTCACGTGTGGTTTGTCCCCACGTCTGGAAGGCGCTAGGGACAGAGTTAGCTCTGGGGTGGGCAGAAAGACCTACTTTTTGTGCCGCTGGCTGCTCGAATAACCCTCCATCAGGGTTCAGCGCGCGTAGAATGACGGAGGCGGCGTTTAATCCTTCTTGATTTTGTTGCTCCAGTGCCTTTGCGTAGTCAGGGTTTGGGGGTGCTCCTCGTTGTATGTGGAAGGACCAGGCGGGGTCCACGGGGTTGTCAAAGGTTCCAGGATTGGGTAAGGCGTGGATCTCGTCAACGAGTTCACGCAGTTTATCGCGTTTGAACGCGTTTTGCCGGAGGTCTTCTTGAATGGGGTGGGGGAGTTGCCCGGCGGCTCCTTGGTCGTTGAAGTTGAGGAGTCGGTGGGCCCAATCCTCCGGGGAGCCACTGGGGTGTTCCTGTCCAAGGCTTGTGAGGAGGTTCTGAGTTCTATGGACAAATTCCTGGGGATTAATCTAGAGTCTCTGGAGGACGCTGTTCTTTTGCTGGACGTAGTCATCGAACTGTTGTCAACGCGCTAGGGGGGAGGGTGGAGTACGAGTTGGGGGGGGGTGCCATGGGTTGGGTGTATTGGGTGGGGTAATTTTGGGGTGGTGGAAAGGGCGCGGGCTGGGGGTAGAGGGCTCCGGCGACAAAGGGTCTGGGGCTGGCAATGAAGGGAGGTTGCCATCCGTGGACCGGGGTTTCGGGGAGTCCTTCTGGGAGTACTTGGGTGTAGTGGGAGTTGTGGGGGGTGCCCTGTTGCCACTTGATCGGGGGTCCTTGGCTGATAGAGGAGCCGTGCAGTGGTCCGGTGTGTTCCGGTCCCCAGAAGCATGTGGTTGGAGGGTACTCACTGAGCAGGGGTGGGTACAGGGGTTGGGGAGTGCTTACCAGGTGTTTCGGATTTGGTACTGGCTGGCTGTAGGCATCCGTGTAGTAGTAGGGCTGCATGTAAGTAGCCATTGAGAACAGTAGTAAGGGGAGTGTTGATATTATGTCAGGTTCTGTTGACTGTGGGGGCTTCTGTCAGGTTCCGCTGACCATAGGGGCTCAGACCACTGGGCAAATCCTTACTTGGCGCGCATGAAGTCTACACGCACAACCAAAGGGCAGGCGCAGCGGTATGGTCTGGGACTGAGGGGGTGAGGGTGAGGATGGAGGGACCGAGACTGGTCCAGGAGACTGTTGAGGGAACTCTGGGGTCCGGGGACGAGCTCTGGGGCTTGGTGTAAGTCCTGGAAGCAAGTGTGTAGACAGTCGGGGTTCAGGCGCGGGACTTGCTAAGTCCTGGGGCTGGAGAAAGACGGGAAGATGGCGAGAGAGTCAAGACTAGAAGAGAGGAGAGACAGGAGAAGAGATGGAGGAGAAAGAAGGGGAAAGAGACTGAAGAGAAACTTAGAGGGAGGCTGGAGACGGAAAACAGATAGATTGAGGACAAGACAAGACAAGTGATAAGATAAGAAAGAAACAAGTTGAGTTGAGTATGAGATAAGGAAGAAACAGAGAAGTGATATGAGAAGTAGATCGGAACAATAACTGGGCAAACTAGAGACTGGAATGGGCAATATCAACACTAACGTACCAGACACTACACTACGGCTTATATACTAGGGGGCAGGCATGCTCCGGGGTTCAGGCCTGGGCTCCATGGCAAGTCGCAGGGCAGGGGTCCTTGGTGGAGCCCAGGATTTGTGCAAGACTGCCGGAGCTCTTGCTGAAGCCTGGGGACCATGCAAGGTCATGTGGCGGATGTCGGTGGCATAAAAGAACTCACAAAGAAGAGGCCTTGCTTTGGGAGCACGGGAGGTATAGACGGTGCAGGGAGGCAAGGAGTCGACTGAAGAAGAGGCATAGGGCATGGGGCTTGGGCCAGGTGATGCGTGTCATGATGCGTGATGGTTGCCGGATTGGAAAGGGAGGGTGTCGGGGTCTGCCAGTGATGGGCTGGAGATTGCCGGGTGAGCGCTGGTGGCGGTGGCCATCAACCAAGGGTTGCCGGAGCAGGCGCTGATGGTGGCGTGGGCGTCTGGGGTTTGCCAGGGTCGGTGCTGATGTGGCGTACACGGGCGGTGATAGGTGTTTGATGGCCGCTAAGCCAATAGAGAGGGCCGGTCTGGGTCCAGGGTTTGTGGAGCTGGCCCGGTGGAGTTGAGGGTGCTGGGACCGGGGCTGGGGCTGGTCACCGGTGGTGGTTGGCGGTGTACCAGCCGATTGTGACAGCTTCTTCCTAAGCAAGACCTTACAAGGTGGACTCAAGGTAGCTACAGTTACAAAGTCCTATGTTAGTACACGGTCCAGGGTGGGTTCCAGGACTGGTGTGGGCATGCTTGGCTCTTTGGAGAGTAAACAGAGGTAGTTCCGGGCTGTTAGAGTAAGTCCAGGGTTGTGCCGGGGCTCCAGGGTACAGGGTGTTGGTCCAGGACTAGTAGGGGTGAGTCTGGGGTTAGTCCAGGGAAGGGCAAGGCGAGACCGGGGCAAGACAAGCCGTAAAGGGAAAAGGGAGTTAGAAAAATGAACAAGAATGGGACAAGATTGAACAAGGAAAACGAGTCAAGGATGGAAGAGCAAAGGAAGTGGACTAGGAAGGGAAAAAGAATGGGGGTAGAGAATAGAAGTTGGCAGGAACAAACAGCAAAACTGAGGCGAGATATGAGAGTACAAGGCAAAGAAGATTCAGGCAAGTTCAGTTTAGTTCAATATCAACACTACCTGTACATATGTTCTAGCTACGCCTTAAGTACTCTGTGGGGCAGACTCTGGGGAGGTGGGCTCAGCCTAGTTCAGTGCCGGGTGTCAGGCATGATTGCTGGGGTGATCACCAGGGCATGTGGATGATGGTGGTCAGGCCATGGCTGTGGATGTTGGGCGTGATTGCTGGAGTGATCGCCAGGTGACAGGACTGATTGCTGGGGAATGCTGAGGTGATCTGTCTGAGGGCGGTCCATGCTGTGGGAGACTCTGGGTTAATGCGGGGAGTTCCAGAGTTGTGGTGATTGCCAGGTGTCAGGGTCAGGGGGGTGGCGAACCCAGGAGTGACAGGTGTCATCATGGCGGCTGTCATGGTGTTGTGATAGTTGGCGGGGTTGGTTGGTGTTGTCCCAGGGGAGTAGGCGGTTGGTGGTGTTGTCCTGGGGTGGTGGAGCAAGCTCCAGGAGTGGGTCATGACAGTTTCAACGTCAAATAGTGCCTGCCTTGGCACTCTACTTATATTGCATTGCTGGGTCACAGCATTCTGCTGCTGTAGGAAGTCCTGCTGAGACTCATCAGCTCATTGTGGTGCATTCAGTATGTCCATTGCATCTGCAATGTCTGATGTGTGTGGATGCATGATTGCATCATAGTCTACCAACTCAGCCAGTGTGGCTGTTGTAGTTGCTGTTCCTCAGGCAGTCTTATACTTAAGATATTCTTGTATCTCTAGCTCAAAAATACATGTAAATAATATGATGTATTGAGTTGAATCTGCTCTAGGTATCATATGGCCTCTAGCGGCCAGTAATTGTAAATGCTCCACTACATAAAGCAGCAAAGGCTTTTGCATTGACTTTTTCTTGACCATAGAGTATTAGTTTGAGACCAGCTTTGCTGGATTGATAAGGTCAATGATGACCTGCAGCCCTTTTCTTCATTACAAGACCCAGGTCCAGCCTTAGTCTGAACTGTCAAGGCTACTCTGCCTACCCTGTGGCCTTCTGCCACTCCTGCCTGCAGTGTCTGCCACTTGTGGTGCTCATGGTGCTTTACTCATATCCAGGTGTTCCCTGTTATGTTCTGGACTCAAGTCCTGGCACATTGATTGGTAGTGTCTTGTTTGTATAAACAACTGCTCAAGGTCTGCTGTCCCCTTGTCAGATGTTTGTTTAAGCTGATCTGGCCTAACCAGTGTGCTATGCACCAGTGCACTCATCTGTGAGATGTCTGAATATTGTGTTGGCTTGACCACATCCTCTGGTGTAAGCATGCTGTGCTTAGATAAATTCAGGTGGAATAGCAATGGCAGATGCATTGCTGGTATTGAAATTCCCAAGGCAGTAGATTTCTCTCCTGGTTTTAAACCAGGGCACACAATCAACATCATCTGTGATATGGATAGCCTACCAGGCATGCCAAAGCTCTTGGGTTGCAAAGTGCTCTGTCATCTTGCTTTGGTGGAGGCTGGTATGTCAATGCTAGAGGTGTGTCATCAGTTTGCTCTGCCAGATTAAGTAAGGGATCAGTGGAGCTAGTCATGTGAACATGTTTGTAACATGGCACCACAGAAGTTGTGAAGTTTGATGTTTTGTTGCCTAGTTTGTGTAACAGAGAGCCAGAAGCCAAAAGCTAATAGCAGAAAAAAAATGTAGCTATTGGCTACAGGTAGAACAATCTCACATTATCATGCAGTAGCTGAATCAGACCACAATATTAAATTAGACTAGCTAAGTAGTAAAAATACAAGATGTTGTCTTACATAATCATTATCCTATGCTATTAGCACATGTCAGCATGCATATTGTACTAGTGATGGTGGCCCTCTATTACAATATGCATTCACCACAACTGTATTGTGAAGGTCAATAGCATATAATTTCTTCTTCCTCTACATGAGGGGTCTCTGTATGATTAGTTTGCTGTCTCAATGATTCATAATCTGGACTCCTTCATTAGAGCAGACATGCATGGTGGTTGACAGACATGTGCCTGATGGCTTTGAGGCACACAGCTGAGTTAAAAGAGAGAAGGTCCCCCTGCTTGGTGCATAGTTATATGTTTCCCATGACCTGGACTGTGATTACTGAACTGGAAACTCCTTTGATGTCCCTTGGTATGATAGGTTGATGGGTGATTAAGTCAGATTTGTGTGGAGATATGTGAACTGACACTGGAATCTATGTAGAATGGCTGGTTATTTATTGCAGCTAGGGTGGTGTCTTGAGTCTGGCTCAGTGGTGCAATCATTGTAAGATCTGGCTCAGCTGCTGGATTCTGCTTCCAGTCAGCTGATACTTGCAATTCCTCCTCCTCAATGATTACCATCCAGCCTTCCCATTGCTTTCATTGGTGGTAGATGAGAACCTATTGCTCAGGGTGTGGTGCTGACACTGAGGGTCTGAAGTTTTCCAAGGCTCTGTCCTCAACCAGGAAAACCTTCTTTCTGCCCCCCCCTCCCCAAGGCCTATGAGCTATATAAAAACCTTCCCTCTGCTAGCAGGGGCTTTTCCTCCTTCCATACGCACATTGGGTATAGGGTTGCTGCCTTGAAGCCTTGCTTTGCCATGGCACCACCTGGGTGCATGCAAAAGGGTGCCTCATGCCCCCCACAGAATCTCCTGTGCATCATGCAGGTTGTGCGGCACTTTCCACTGGAATGGTGAGTGTGCCCTAGGCGCCAAGGTTCCTAGGAGTGCCAGCAGCCTTTTGCTGTGGTGCTCATGTGAGATCATTGTTAGAGACTCGATTCTGATAGGCCACAGGTTAAGGAGCTGGGGAAGGCAATGTATGTTTGGAAGACATAGAACTTGATACTCAAGAGTGACAGGTGAATTTGGAGCACCTTGAACCATTTGCTGAAGTTTGCTGTGGGGTAGTTGTAAGAGAATTTGTTGTGCTTCCATTCTGCACCACTGACCGAGATTACACAGATGGATGGATTGGTTGTATTGGGGGGGTGTCTTCTTAGAGTCAACTGTCATGGACAAAGTGCAGCTCAATGATACAGAATAATATCCTTGGCGTCGGCATCCTCCGAAGGTCACATGGTTGCGAAGAAGTTGCTGGGTCAATAGCGTTCACTTCGTTGTGGAGCTTGCTGACTTATTCTGTGACCAAAGCCTTGATCAAGAAGACAAGCGATCCAAACGATTCCATGGCTTTTTTGCGTCTCTTTTCATCTCAATATATGTCATATTTGGCTGCAATCGCGTTAGGGTTGATGCTTCACTTTTGTCTTCGACCTCGCACGGCTCCAAGACCCCCCGGACCGCGTGCGTACCCCTTCATTGGTGAGCACTAGCTGCATCTTTGTCACCGATAGTAGTGTGATAATGATGATAGGTAATCTTCTTGCCTTCCCAAGGAAGTACCCGTGGAAACACATCCCCAATCTTGCTGGCCATCGTACGATCTGTCAAACGTGTGTTTAGATTAGTAAAGCTGAACGTAGTTATCAGGCGACCTAGTTCATTTTCACGGCTTTGGAAATAACATTCTCATTCTAAACAGCATGGAGTCGGTATTCGACCTTCTGGTTCGCAAGGGGAGCATATATTCTGCTCGCCCGTTCCTTGTGGTCGCTTGTGAATTCATGAATCTGATAAACGTTTGGGTGCCGTCTTCACTTCTGCTATCTCCGCTGACTTTATTTAGTCGACTGCATTTTTGCCTCTCGACCACCGTTGGAAACTTCATCGCCGACTTTCGCGATTTGCTTTGAATTCAGAGAATACTAGGAAATATGAAGGCACGATTTTAAACATCGCAAATCGACTGGTGGAGTCTTTGCGTCGCGACCCTGATGCATTTGTTGAGCACGTACGACTGTAAATCTCATGGTTCCCTTACTAAAGATCCGCATTAATCGTTCTATCCTTGGTCAGCGCTGCTGGACGGGTCCTCTTGAGTACTGTGTATGGGATTGACGCACAGTCGAGAGAAGATCCAGTTTGTAACTCGTTTTGAACACGGGACATATAATTGACCATGCTTATGATCAGTATTTACGGATGGCTCAGGATGCTATGGACGTGATCAAACTAACAATTATTCCAGTCGCATTTTTAGTTGACCTTATACCCAAACGTAAGTCATTCTTCTGGCAGCTGTGATAGTTGATTGTGAAGCATCGCACTTGTAGTCAAATATCTACCAAAATGGATTCCCTTCATGGGCTTTAGGCAGGTTGGTGATAAAGGCCGTATTGCTATAGCGGATTGCGTCCAGAAGCCATTTGACCATGTGAAGCGTGAAATAGTCAGTACTATGCTTGTTACATAGCATCATGACTTTCAACCTTTGGTCAGAAAAGTGGTCTGGCAAATCCATCGTTCATCCTGGACGCACTTACCGAGGATGTTTTCTGTCTGGAACGGGAGAATGGTGAATACTTTGAATCAGAACTGAAATGGGCTTCGGCTACGATGTTCGCCGGGGAGTCTCTCCTTGAACCTTTGAAGAGTCCTACTAATCTTCTCCTATAGCCGGACAGGAATTAGTAAGGGTTACAATTCCATTCACCACAATAGACTTCTCTTATCTTATTTAGATATCGGCGACACTTATTAAGCTGATTTTGGCAATGGCAACCAACCCCCAACAACTGAAACTAGCTCAAGATGAGCTGAAGTTCTTCGTTGGAGCTCGATCGCCCACTATGAAGGATCTTAAAGATCTTCCCTATGTCCGTGCTATCATCAAGGAGACACTTCGTTGGCATGTATCTCTGCCAATGTCATTGGTGCGGTCTACCATCCAGGACGACAACTATCGCGGTATTAGCGGCCTTGTGAAACACATCATTTCCAACACTAATTCTTGCCCTCAAGGATATTTCATTCCCAAGAATACAATTATACTGCCTAACGTTTGGTACATTGAGAGGTTTTCCCCAAGTACAGGGACTTATGCATCATCCCTAAAGGGCCATTGCACAAGAATTGAGTGGTAAATACAATCCTGATGAATTCAATCCTGAACGATTTCTCGGCGATAATCCATCAGTCGATCCGTCAACTTACGTCTTTGGTTTTGGAAAGAGGTAGCCATTGCTTTCAAGTCCCTCTGTGATCCATATGTTTATATGATGTATATACAGGATATGCCCTGGGAAGCATTTATCAGAGCACGCTATATACTTATTGACGGCAACTCTACTCAAGACATTCAACATCAAACCCAAGGTAGACAAGAATGGGAAAGAGATTCCCATTTGCGCTGATTATTCGTCAGGTCTCCTTTCGTAAGTGCTTGCGTTTTGAAAAGATGATTGCTCTTGCAGACACATGATGCTTTTCAGTCTCCCTTCTCATTTCCAGTGTGACATCAAGCCCTGTGAGGAAACATGAACAATGATTTGTTACACCTCATCATGCAGATGTATCAGTAAACCTGAAAAACCATGATAGCATTGGTGAACTGTTTTCAATCCCATTTCTACTATCTTTTGATCAGCTCTTGTATAAGTGCAGTAGTTTTACATGTTTCTATTTCTGGATTGAGGTGATCAAGTCAAATACCATGTTTAGTCCTACCCAGTTGCAATTATCATAGTAGCTGCAGTAGTGTAGCTGTTGGCTACAGATAGAACAATTTTGTGTATTTCATGCAGTAGCTGAATCAGACCAAATTATTGGATTAGACTAGATAGTTGTGAATACAAGATGTTGTCCTTATGTAATCTATGGATGTGTGTCAAGGGTGGACATCAGTGTCTAAGTCTGCCTCAACATGTGCTGCTGGTGCCAGTATTCTACAATAAAGGTAATCTCATTGGTTACACACTCCCTTTTTAAACCATTGCATGGTCTAGACCAGTTACAAACAGCCTAAGGCTTGGCCAGGTTATCAAAACAAAAACAGTATTTGTTAGGTCTAAATCGTAAAAACAAGGGCTGAAGGCCCTGTGAAAAAATGAATTGAGCCACTCAAAATTGTGCAGCCCACAGACCTTTACTCTCAGCCCATTGGAGATGTGACCTGAGAAGTAGTTCTGTGCATGGTATGCCTTGGTAGCCACTGCTTTGGCCCTATTTGCCTTTTTCTTGGTGAGCTTCTTATTTCGTTGGACATGCTGGAAGTGCTGTGTGGTCATCTTGCCCTCTTCTTCTTCCTCTTCTTCCTCTGATGTCCATATTTGCTATCATCCTCCACCATGGGCACAGCATGTTTCTTGCCCTTATTGGACACTGCAGTGACCACCAGCCCATCATATTGTGCTGGAGTGCATGGGTCAGTGGTCACCATCACCACCATTAGTTGCACTGGCAGGGCTGGAAACACTGCAGCCTTCATGAAGAGCACTTGAGTGGGGTTGATGTTTGCTGAGAACTTCACAAGCTTCAGCTTTGAGGCATCTAGTGGTTTACACCCATGGTATGGCTTCACAGGCCTCAGTACATCTGGGGCAAGAATTGATGATTTAGGTCCCTGAGTAGAGGGACCAGCCACCTGACATGCTGTGGGACAACCAGGTCAAGTGTGTTCAACAGTGCTATTTCATCCCTTATTAGCAGGACCTTGTTCATCTCCTCATCTTGCTGTTTCAGTGTAACCTGTGAGGTTACTGTCAGGTTCTGCTGACCACCAGGGCTTAGACCACTAGGCAAATCCTTACTTAGCAAACACAAAGTCTATGCGCACAACCAGAATTGTGGGGCACAGCATACAAACCGGGAGTTTAGGAGGGAGAAACAAGTATGGAGGGACCAAGACTAGTCCAGAAGGCCATTGAGGGAACTCCAGGGGTCAGGAATGAGCTCTGAGGCTGAGAATAAGTCCTGGGGAGTGAGTGCTGGCAGGCTGGGGTTCAGACATGAGACTCATTAAGTCCTGGGGCTGGGGTCAAGGGGAAAAAGGTGGGGGTGGTTGAGAGAAGTCAGAGACTTAGAAGAGAATGGAGACAGAGAGGAAAAGAGGGAGAGAGGAAGAGACAGAGACAGAGACAGAGACTTAGAGAGGAAGACTGGGAGAAGAAAACAAGATAGATTGGATCAAGAACGAGACAAGTAATAAGAGAGTATAGAATAGGACAAGTTGAGTACAAGACAGTGGAGAAATAGAGGCAAGATAGGTGAGATTGATGGAAATAATAAGAGAGCTAGACTAGAAACCAGGAAAGATATGCAATATCAATACTACTATATTGGAGGCTATGCTATGACTTATATGCAAGGAGGGTGGTTAGGCTCTGGACTACAGGCCCAGGCTCTGGGGGGCGCGTCATGGTGCAAGGGTCCTTGCTAAAGCCTGGGGTTTGTGCAGAGAGTCATGCAATGGTGCTGGGACTCCTGCTGAAGCCCAGGCATTGTGCAAGGGTGCTGTGGGCATTGGGATGGTCAAGTGGCATAAATGCTTTGGAAGCACAGGAGGCATGGAATGGGCAGGGAGGCAAGGAGTGGACTGAGGAGAGGGTGCAGGGTATGGGGTTTGGACTGGAGTGATGCGTTGACATGTAGTGGTTGCCTTTTTGGGTTGGGAGGATACTGGGGGTTGCCAGGGTCAATGCTGATGGTGGCATTGATGGGCAGCAATGGTCTGGGGATTGCTGGGGCTGGCACTAATGTGGCATGGGCAGCGGTAATGGGTACTGATGGCCGCTGATGTGTTGATGGCCGCTGATGGTGCTGATAGCGTTGGGGATGGCCGGTCTTGGTAGCGGTCTGGGCCTGGGGCTCTGTAGAGCTGGTCTGGTGAGGTTGGGAGTACCAGGGCTGAGGCTGGGTACCGGCAATAGTGGCGGATCATGACAGTTACCATTGTATAGTCCTTGCACTACTAGCAAATATTATACCTTAATTCAAACTCAATGCATGCTGTTGATGTGCATCTATAGATTACATAAGGATGAGATCTTGTAACTTCACCATCATAGCTAGTCAATCTGATATTGTGGTCTGATTCAGCTGCTGCATGATATGCAAGATTGTCTTACCTGTAGCCAACAGCTACATTTTCTTGAATCTTCTGCAATCAGCTTTAGACTGCAACTCTCATAAAACTTCATGATTTCTTTTTGCCAGGTTGACACCTAGTTGTAATGGCTGAACCACTTGGCCAACCACCAGGTCCTTCAGAGCCAGCTTTGGGCTCTAAACCTCCTGAGACACCTTCAGCATCAAAATATCAGCCCCTGCCAAAACAGGATGACAAAGTGACACTCAACATGAGCACAAGCTTTGAAATGCCGGGCAGCCTATCTATATCATGGATGAAATCAATCTTGAACCCTGGTTCTATACCAGGGAATAAAGTGTTTGCATTGGGGACATCGCTTCCAGCAATGAATCTAGCATCATTAATCTATCTGGATTTGCCCAAGAACACTATGCTCTCAGCAGGGACAAGGGATGGATCTAGTCCATATGCAGACACTATGCAGGGAAGCGCACAAGCACATAGTACCCCACTCAGGACAATGCAGCCCAAACAAGGGGCTAGGTGAGGCCAAGAAGCATCATCAGATCAGAAGACAACTCCACAGGGAGCGATCCTGGCCACAGAGACCAGGCATATGGAGAGAGTGGAAAAAGAGGCACTCCCAGCACCTTCAACCATGGAGAGGCTGAGAAGGAGTGGCCAAGAGCCACTGGTGAGGCGCAAGACCCCTGGAAAAGTTCTGGACATAGTGTCTGAACTAGACTCCTCAGACAAAGAAGAAGGTGACCTTGTCAGTCCAGCTGAAGCTGGTACTGGACCATTTTTGAATGGTCACAAAAGAATCAACGCAAAAGCGTCTACAGCTTTACGTGGTAAAGCATTTACAATTACTGGCTGATAGAGGCCAGCATGTATCTAGGGTTGATTTGACTGAATACATTGAACTTTTTACTTATATTTTTGAGCTTGAGCTCAGTGAGTACATTAAGCATAAGCTAGCCTGAGGGACAGCAATGTCAACAGCCACACCAGCTGAATTGCTAGACTACAATGCAATATTGCATCAATGAGCACCAGACATTGCAGAAGCAATGGATATTTTGAATGTGCCCAGACAGGTGAATGAGTCCCAGCAGGACTACAAGAAGCATCAAAATGCTGCACATCAGCAAGCAAATACCAGTGGAATGCCTTGTTGGGCACTATCAAAGGTAGAAACAGAGACATCTCACCCAGCTGGTGATGAGGAGGTGGAAAATCCACCGGAGGATAAGTACAGTTGTTTCTTATGCTTCTGAAGCCTCAGAAGCATCCATCCTGGCATAGAAAGTTCCTAGACTTGTTCTTTTTGGATCTCCCCTGCCAGGTGAGTAGTTATTATGATATTGTTGGTATATACTCTAATATACTTTGGATCTCCCTCTGCCAGTTGTGTGACTGAGCCATAGTGCATATGCCAAAGGACATAAGTTCTCCCAGTTGGAGGACTGGGCCATGGATGTCTGCTACCATTTAGCAGCGTGCTGCTATGGTGGAGATGACATGGACCAGGAGTGCATATTTGTGCTCCATGAATTCATCAATGGCAAGGCATGGAACTGGTTCCACCAACATGTCCTGCATACAAATCAGGACAAACATGACTGGACCTTCAAGGAGGTTCTTATTGGACTGTATAACTGCTTTGTTAATGCGGCAATGATGCAGGAGGCTTGTGAAGCCTTCAGAACAGCAGTTTATGATGCCTGAATGGGCATCCAAACCTTCTATAATGAGCTTGTGAGCCACACTCAGAATATGGCCATATATCCGGATGAGTTTACCATCTGGGAAACATTCTTAGATGGAATACCTGCTGAAATGCATCACGTGCTTATATGTGACAATAATCTGTCTCCAGAGGTCAACACTGTGACTGAGTTCTTGGCATACACTATATGCTACAAGCAGTCTGCATGGACTGCCACGCACTATGATCAGCGCAGCTCTTGCCACACTACAGGGAGTCACCAACCTGTCAAGGTTGGAACATTCCTGGCAAAGCATTTCAATATGGAACAAAACCGCAATCCATGGTTTGTGGTATGACACATCCTGCCTGTAGAGCACAGGCCTGAACCAGGACCACCTAGTTAAATACCAGTGGCTAAGGATGCCTGGTATGAGCCTGGAGCAGGCCAGCCTGCACCAAAGGTGACACAGGATAAGTCACCAAGAGTGGTCTCTCAATCCAAGGAGCATCCACGCTTTGCAATTGAGCAGCAGCTCATTTATCTAATGAGTCCAGCAGGGGCAAAGGTGCTATGCATACCACAAAAAAGATTGTTGATCATGACAATACTGGACCAAGCTCATAATATTGTTGGGCACTTTGGGTATCAGAAGATGCTTAAATACATGCGTTGATCATACTGGTGGCCACAGATGGATACGAGTCATGTTAATGTTTGAAGACTTTGAACCAAAAAGCAGCTAGGAAGCTACATTTGCTTCCTGTCCTAGTGAAACCCTGGGACTCAATTGGAATGGACTTTGTGGAACCATTTCCTGAGTCATGCAGCTTCAACTACCTCTGGGTAGTAATCTGCTGCATGACCAGTATGGTCCATCTCATTCCAGTAAATACAACAACAAAAGCATTGGAACTGTCCTGAATCTATCTCAAAGAGATAGTATACCTCCATGGCCTACCTAGCTCAATTGTCAGTGATCAAGATTCTAAGTTTACTTCCAAATGGTGGAAGGAGCTACATAGGCTGCTCATGTCAACATCATTTCATCCACAGATGGATGGTCAGACACAACACACAAATTGGAATGTCATGCAGAAATCAATGCAAGCATGTCAGAAATGACAGGGTATGCACTCTTCAAGCTAAATAGTGGCTACATGCCATCTATGATAAAAGAACTTTGTACTGACAAAGTGATCCACCAAGAGATCAAAGACTTCACACAGAATGCACTAACAAACCTGTCAGTTGCACATGATGCAATCATTGAGGTGCATGTCTTCCAGATGTGCCATGCTAATAACCACCAGAGTGAGGAGCTAGCAATAGACAAAGGTAGTTTGGTGTATTTATCCACTAAGAACTTGAATCTGCCCAGTAGAGCAAGCAAGCTGTGCCCAAAATGGGTGGGACCTTATAAGGTCCTGGAGGCTGAGCAGGTCATATTGAACTATGTGCTCAAGTTGCCAAGTGTGTTGCAGGCACAACAAATCATGCCAAAGTTCCATGTGTTGCTATTGCAACCTTACTAAGCAAGTGATGATGTGCTATTCCCAAACCACATGACACCAGAACCTTATGATTTTGGCACTGCCAAGGATCAGGAGTGGTTTGTAGATGACCTTATAGGTCATAGATGGACCCAGTCTGGAGACCTTGAATTCAAGGTGCAGTGGAGTCTAGGGGATACCACATGGGAACTCCTGGCTCATTGTAAATTGCTGGCAGCAATGGATTGGTATTTGGAATTGCAGGGCATTAAATGCCCTTGTCATCTTGCATGATGTGCACAGAGTGTGTAGAGGCCAGAATTTGGCTAAGGCCAAATGATGGCAGGCTAGTGTGGTTGTGTTGACCATGGCAACCCCCAGTGCTGCCTGCCATGTGGTGGGGAGTTTGTGCTTGTTTGTCTGCCTAGCAGACTTTGGAGTTTTTCTCCTATATTCCTCTTGTTGTGACACGTCATTAATGTGTAGACTGAGTAGTCGTATGGCCTCATGGGGCCTCAAAAAACCTAGACAGAGCTCACAGAGCTCTGGAAGGGGAGGATGACCTGCACAAGGTCAACCCAGAAAAGTTACATCAGCGTTTGTACCTCAGTATCAGCAGTATGTGGCTATGGCCTACCCAGGCTACAAAGAGCCACTTCCATATCAAGCACTCCTCCAGGTAAGAATGGAGGTAGATGAGGAGGAGCACCACAAGTGCTACATTCAGCCAGTGCCAAGTCATTCCCAGGTTCTGGCCACATATATGTGCACTGTGGCGCTGCCTGTTAGGAGAGAAGTCGTGCCCCAAGTGCAGCCCAAGATGGGTACAGAGGTGCTGCTGTAGAGGCTGGAGGCAGCAGGGCAGCCAGTGCCTCCCACTGCTTTGTTTCTGCAAGATAATCTTGCAATTATGGTCATGGAAGGTTTGCTTGACCAGAAGCTGATGAAGAGGCAGCGCATATTGGCACTAGAGCAGATCAATTGCACTACAAAGCACAAGCTGTCATCACTAGGTGAACCAAGCAGGGAGCCCAAGTGGGCTAGACCACCTCCACCATGACTGGGTTCTGCCCTGCCTGTGCCCCAGCCAGGGCCACAAGTAGCATCCTTGGCATTTTCTATGCCTGGATGGCCTACAGCTGCCTCCACTGGTCCTTCCAAACCTGCAGCTCAACCAGTCAAAGGGGCAAAGGCATCCATTGTGCCTATAAAGGAACTCTTGCTAGACCAGCAAGACAAGTCACAGTGGTCACTGTGATCACTGACCCATGCACTCTGGCGCAATACTATGGATTGGTGGCCACTGTAGTGGCTGACAAGGGCACGCAGTGCGCTGTGCCTACAGTGGACAACAATAGTGACTATGGTCAGTCGCAGTCAGAAGAGGAAGAAGAAGAAGAAGAGGGCAAGACGCCCACACAGCACTTCCAGTGCATTCAACAAAATAAGGAGCTTGCTCAGAAAAGGGCAAATAAGGCCAAAGCTGTGGCTGCCCAAGCACATTGTGCACAAAATGACTTTTCAGGTTGCATTCCCAATGGGCTGGGAGTGAAGGTCTGGGGGCTGCATGATGTCAAGCAGCTGAACATCTTCTTCTGTGGGGTGTTTGGCCCCTGTTTTTATTATTCATACCCAATGAATACTGTCTTCATTGGCACTGATGCAAACTGCATGGCACCCTCAAAGTTCAGCTCTGGCCAAGCAGCCAAGATTCCAGGTATGATGGTCTATAAGATTGCTTGCCAAGGATTCTCTGGCATGCTGTACAAGCTCAGACGGCTCTACAAGTATTATGCAAATCTGCATGTACCCCGTCACAACCATATTATGGCATACATGCTCATGACAGAGCTCTAGGAGTTCAGCCAGCAATCTGACATATCACTACAAGCGCTACTGTGCTCTGATCCTGTGTACCAGGAGCTTGTCAACCCAATGCAAGGTCCAGAGGACCTACCCCTTGTGGAATGCAGGCAGATACCATCACGCCTTCTGCATGTCAAGGATTATAGGACATGAGCCTTATGGGTATGCTTGCTCCTGACACCAGTACGCTATTTGAGATGGAACAGCTAGCATGTTATGCACTGATCATTAGGTGGCCAGAACTCAAAAACACCTTGCAGGGCATTGTGGTGGACTATGCCTACTAGATGCATTGGTGAACCCTATTTGGGTTTGCTCTCTGCCAAGCTCCCTGTGCTACCAGAGCAGGCAAAACATCCATCATCCGCCAACTTGCACTCATCATGGCATGACCAGGACTCTACTGTGAGGCAGTAGATGCCTTCAATAAAGTCTACAAAAAACCCTTTGTGGCCTAATATGGGGCCCAACTAACCATCCATCAAGTTCACATACCTGATGACCAGGTGCGGAACTTCTCTGACAATGACATGCTATGCATCTTATTATATAACCGTATTCCAGTTGAATGAGTAGACCATGCATACACCTATGGTGTAGTCTACTTGGAACAACAGTTCCATCAACTGACAATGTTGCTGGACATCTTTTGCAAAGTGGACAATGAGCGCCTCAAGTGCCTCAAGTTATACAGTACTCCAGCCATGGTCCCTCAATGGGATGGATAGAGAGAAATCAATGAGGAGGATCACTACCACCTCATGTTCAAGCGCAATGAAGAGAGTGCTGCTGGTATTTTTCCTGAGGCTGTCGGCCTCTATTACTATTGTCAGGCTTCCTCAAGCTTTTCTATCACCTGCACTTGGCTGGTTCAGCCCATCCCCCCTTTTCAGAGTTCCTTGGAACTCTTCCTCAGACATCAGTATCACCCACACATCTGCTGGTAAGTTGGCCATTAGGGCCAGTTCCTTGTCAACGCCCTCAACTGTTGCTCTCTCATGACCTTATAGTCAGTCACAATCCTCACAATGCTTCTTGAGGGTCTGGTATGAATCAGACTGCAATATTGAATTGACTAGCTATGATGGTGAAGTTACAAAATCTCATCCTTATGTAATCTATAGACACATGTCAATGGCATGTGTTGAGTTTGAATTAAGGTATAATATGCGCTACTAGCACAAGGATTATACAACAGTAACCTCACAGGTTACACACCCCCCCTTTAGACCATTGCATGGTCTAAATCAGTTGTGTCTGGCTGACCTTTGGCCGTGGTTGCAATCCAAGTAGGATTTGTGAGTCAGGGGCATGAGCTTGATTGTTCCATATTCAAGTACATCACAGGCCATGATGAGCTTGACATACTTGAGTGAGTAAAGTGCTTGAGTGAAACTAGTTCTTCCTATTTGGGTGCCTTTGCTCAGGCCAACAGCCACTTATTGCTTACAGGCACTATAGGTGCATGATATAGTTCAACATGGCATCTAATGACGCCATATATTACAGTATCTATATAAAAAGAAAAACAAGAGTAGTCTGACTATGTGCTGTCCAGCATGCGGATTGTCAGTCACATTTCTTGAGTGTAAAACTTGAAATTACCTGAATATTATAAGATTGAGATAAGGGCGTTCAGCCCATTTTGTTGTCCATCAACAATCCACCTGTGGCTGTCTCCTTCATGCCCTCCTTGGATGTGATGTTAATTGCAGAGGAGGATGGCTCTGGTTCTGTTCTTGGTGGAGTTGTTGAACCCCCTGCAGCAGTCACATCTACCATTTCAGAATTGATTAGTGCATTGCTAGTTGCAGCCCCAATGGAAGGCATCATACCATGTGCTGGTGTTTGTTTCCAGAGTTGACCCACATTCAGGTCTATGCCAATATAGCCATCTACCTGACAACACTCATGTGGAACAAGTAGTGCTAGAATCATTGGAGTGTCAACTGACAAGCTCCAGAGTGAAGGTAGAAGACCTCATAACAGACAAGGTCAACAAGCAATGACAGAGTGCTGCAAGCATGGCAGAAACAACCAACAGTGTAAGATCCTTTTGGGATTGACCAGTACCACCACTGGACATGCAATTGGCCTATGACCCACATATGCCACCAGAGTTGAACGAGGTTGTGGCCTCAATTGTGGCACAGAGGTGGGCTGGGTTGTGTCAATCCACTAGAGAGGTACATTGTCAACCTTTTGCTGACAAAATATCAGAACCATTGCAAGTAGCATTTGATGGATGCTTGCTAAAAGCAAAAAGCATGCAGTGGTTGACAAAGTCAACAGTATCAAGGCCTCCACTGATGCTGAGGATGGAGGACACTAGGGAAGCACACTTACATACCTCAGAGAACAATTCAAACCTGAGGTTCCATCATGCCAGAAGCATGTAGACAAAGGGATAACCAAGGCTAATGGCCTACTGGAGGAGGACATACTACAATTGCACCAGCAATGGCAGCATGAATTCACAGATATTATTAACAGAATGAAGGAGGAGCTTCCCTCATGGAGGGAAGTAAACCATGGGATTAATCTCATAAATGAGACCAAGCAGTACAAATACCATCTGCCTTGCTGTCTGTGAGCACTACAGGATCAGCTTGGTGAAAAAATTAATTCCTACATCAATGCCAAGTGGTGGGAACCATGACTCATGATGCAAGCTGTGCCATTATTGTGCATAACCAAGAAAGATGGGACATGCATTAGATGTGTGCCAGCACAACAACAACACTATTAAAGACATGATGCCGCTTACTGATCAGGAGGTGATTTGTGAAGATGTCATGAAGGCCAGGTACAGGTCAAAGATTGACCTGACAGATGCATATAAGCAAGTACACATACATGTGGACAACATCCTGAAAACAGTGTTTGGGTCCCTGATGGGGGCATTGGTCAGTAATATTATGTAGATTGGCAACTACAATCAGCAACATTTCAGAGGTTAATGACCTCAATATTCCAAGATGGTATTGGAAGGTTTATGCATGTCTATCTAGATGATATTTTTATATTCTCAGATTCCATAGAGGAAAACAAGCAGCACTTATGTGTCGTGTTCAAATGACTGCACAAAGAGAAGCTATATGTCAGGTTCCGTTGACTGTGGGGGCTTCTTTCCTAAGTGAGACCTTATGGGGTGGACTCAAAGTGGTTACAGATACAAAGTCCTACATGATGTCAGGTTCTGTTGACTGCAGGGGCTTTTTTCCTAAGCAAGACCTTACAAGGTGGACTCAAGATGGCTACAAATACAAAGTCCTATGTGAGGGCAAAGTCTGGGGTTAAGTCTGTGAGTTTGTGTGGGTGGGTTTGACTCTGGGAGGAAGTAATCCCAAGCTGTTAGGACAAGTTCAGGGTTGCGCAAGGTGCTCCAGGATATGGGGCATTGGTCTAGGACAAGGGAGGTGAGTCCAGGCTTAATCTGGGGTAGGCAAGGCAAAATGGGGTTGAGATGAGCTCAAGGAGGAAAAAGAGAAGGGAAAGGAAATAAGAAGATGAAGTGAAAAAGAGTTGAAGGAATCAATGGAAAAAGGACAAGAGGAAACAAGTTAAAGGGGAAAAAGACTTAGGAGAAATGATATGAGTTATGGAGGTAGACAAGAAAACTGAGACACGATATGGAAGAGTACAAGGTGAAGGAGATTCAAACAAGATATTACAATATCAAGACTACTGGTATATGTTGACTACCTATGCCTTAAGTACTTGATGGGTGGGCTCCAAGATGGCAAAATCAGCATTGCCTGTTACCAGGTGTCGGGTGTGATTGCTGGGGTGATTGCTGGGTGATGCAGATGATGGTGGGTTGGGCCATGGCTGTGGGTGTCAGGCATGATTGCCAGGGGGTGGGAGTAATTGCTGAGTGGCTTTTGGTGGGCCATGCCGTTGGATGATGCAGGTTGATGCGGAGAAGTCAGAGTCATGGTGATTGCTGGTGTTAGGGCTGTGGGGGCAGCAAACCTGGAGTTGGCAGCATTATGATGGCAGGTTGTAGTGGTGGTGGGCATGGCACTATGATGGAGTGGGTCATGATACATGCGGATGAACTCCAGGGTTTTGTGTGGAGCTAGTGCAAGTCCAGGGTTGTGCAGGGTGCTCCAGGGTGTGGGGTGTTGGTCTGGGGGTAGTGGGGTAATTCAGGGCTTGGTCCAGAGAGGGGCAAGGCAAGATGGGGTCAAGACAAGCTTAAGGGACTTGAGAAGAAAATAGAGAAAAGACGGAAAATTTAGCAAGGATGAGACAAAATGGAAATGAGATGAGAAGATCAGGGAGAATGAGACAAAACAAAGAGAGTTAGAGAGTAAAGAGACTTAGAGACAAATGGAGGAGTTCATGGAAACAGATAAGAGAGTTGAGACAATGTGTTTGATGGTGGGCTGTGCTGTAGGAATAATCCAGGTTGATGCAGGGAAGTCAGGGATGCAGTGATTGCCAGGTGTCAGGGTCAGGGGGTGGCAGCAAACCTGGGGCTGGGGTGGGTGTGGTGGTGGGCAGGGTTGTTGGAATGGTTGGTGGGGCAGCTGGGGGATTGGTGGTGTTGTCCAATGTTTATTATTTGCCCAATCAATCCATGTCTTGACAAGCCAATATGGCTCATTTGTGATGTGTCAAAGATAAGCATAGGGGTGATGTTTGGCCAAGGGAAGACCTGGCAAACCTGCAGACCTGCAGGCTTCATGTTGCACAAGTTTACAACTGCACAACAGAACTACATGGTACATGAGTTAGAGACACTTGCCATCTTGGAAGCCCTCCTGAAATGGGAGGATAAGTTGATGGGATATAAAATCCATATCATAATGGATCATAAAGTGTTAGAGTTTTTCAAAACTCAAGTACACTTGTCCTCACAACAGTGTCAATGGATGGACTATATGTCATGCTACCAATTTGACATAACCTATGTCAAAGGAGAACTGAATAAAGTCATGGACTGCTTATTGCAATACTTTGAGAGTGATACTCATGAAGATATTCATGATGTCCATGACTTTGTCCAGGTGGACAAGCATATCAATCCTGAGGACAAAGATTTGCCCCTACACTGGTTCCAAGCAGTGATAGCATCACTTTAGTCCTATTTGCAAAATTAATACTTGGGTCCAGTACTTGATTATCAAATGAAGGTTTGTGCAATAGGCATAACAATTAGTGAATAAATGCAGAAGACTTTGGATGTTACTATCAGAAGTAAAGTCTGTGTTTTGGGAGTATTGCTCCACTTCTGCCAGCCTGTGGGCACCTGTGGAGCAACATGCTTCTACCAATCAAAGTGACTTGACCCACCCCACCTACCACCCCCTTCTATCAGTTGATTACCAGTGTTACTACTACCATTGTCATCCCTGCTGGTACCACTACTGTTACCGATTGGCTGTGTTTAGCTGAGAAACTCCAGGGTCTTTCCTGCTTCCTGTGCTCAGCCCTATTTGGCTCCTATCAGCAGAATGTCATGTAGAAATCATAGCAAATGGCTCAAGAAGCAAGTTGAAGCTCAGCCAACCGCTGTGCAGCCCATATTAGATGTGTTGCCCAGGGAAGATTATCTCACAGTGGAACAGGCACTAGGGAATTCTGATCCTAGCCCTGTAAGGGCTAAGACAGAAGACATGTAATTGCACACATGTATCTGGCAAGGATACTCTCTAGATACCATGTTTGTCAAGATACTTGACAAACCCAAGGAGCATCTATGCTTTGCAATTGAGCAGCAGCTCATTTATATGATGAGCCCAGCAGGGGTGAAGGTGCTATGTGTACCATGGGAAAGATTGTTGATCACAACAATACTGGACCAAGCCTATACCATTGTTGGGCACTTTGGGTATCAAATGCACTCAAATATATGCATTGATTATACTGGTGGCCACAGATGGCCAAGGACACGAGTCAATTCTGTGTGACATGCAAGTCATGTCAATGAAGCCAAAATCTGGAAGTTGCTCAAGGCAATCTATGGGCTAAAACAGGCTGGTCACAAATGAAAAGAAAAACTACATAATGTCTGTCAGGGGACTTCCATCTTGGGACCTCCAAAATTGTCCCAGGGCAGTCCAGAGATTTCCGGACTTCCATTTTGGGATGCTCCAGAGCTATTTCCATTTTGGGACCTCTGGAGTTGTCCAGGAATAGTTCAGAGATTTCTGGACCTCCTCCAGGGTTAGGGTTTAGGCGCGGTCATGCTGTACAGTACATTCCCATGCCTCCACACCTGTACCTGATGCGCCGTGCCCTGGCAGAAAAATCCCTAGACTTGTTCTCTTCAGATCCCCCTCTGCCAGGTAATTAGCTACATTTCCTGTTGTATGGTACCATTCTAATACACTTCAGATCCCCCTCTGCCAGTTGTGTGACTTAGCCACAACCCCCAGAGGTTGCCCTTACAATGTCCTCCTAGGCTTAGGCTTCAAACAATTGCAAGCTGATGACTGCTTATACATTCTGCAATCTGAAGAGGATATTGTTTTGATCATTCTCATATACATTGATGACATGGCAATGGCCAGAAAGGATTCCTCATGAATCATATCCTTCAAAACTAGCATGGAAAAAAACTTTGACATTACAGATTTAGGCAAGATTCATTATTACATGCTTGGCCTACAAATGACATGAGATAGACCCAATCAACTCATTTACTTGAATTGATCTCTGTATATTGATTCCATGCTCAAATGTTTTGGAATGTCAGAATGCTATTCAGTTTTTACTCCACTGCTAACCAACCACAATCTATCTCTGCTCCAGTCTCCAAAAGACAAAATCAAACACTGTGACTACAAAAGTCATTCTAATGGACTCATTTATCTTTCCCTCATCGGCTCCCTCCTATATGCCACACAAACTCAACCAGATATTCAATTTTTGGTCAGTATTCTCACATAATTCTCCAACAATCCCAGTTTCTCCCACCTTGCCACTTGTAAAAGAATTCTTAGGTATCTGAAGGGTACTGAAAATTAGAGTTTATGACTCAGTGGATTCTTTGACAGAGAAATACATCTAATAGGATGGTGTCAGGTTCCACTGACCATGGGGGCTCAGACCACTGGGCAAGTCCTTACTGGGCAAGGTCAAAGTTTATGCACACAATCAGCATCACAGGGCACAGCATATGAACTGGGGATTTAGGGGAGGAAATGAGTATGGAGGGGCCAAGGCTGGGCTGGAGGGCTAGGGAGGAAGCTCTGGGGTTCAGAGGCGAGCCCCAAGACTGGGAATGAGTCCCAGAGAGCAATTACAGGAGGGCTGGGGTCAGGCATCAGGGCCTTTCAAGTCCCAGGGCTGAAGTTGAAGGGAAAGGGTTGAGAACATGACCTGGAGGAGATTTGGACCAGAGAATAGAAACAAGATAGATTGAGATATAGCAAGACAACTAGAGACTAGAATAGAAGTGAAACAAGTTGAGCGAGAGAAAGATGATAGTAGAAGAGAGCCAGAGGCAAATTGATACAGGAAACAGGCAAGAGAATATGGAAGGATGGGTAATATCAAAACTACCATACCAGGTGCTATGCTATGACTTATATATGAGGGGTGGGGTGGCTGTGGAGCACAGGTCTAGGCTCCAGGGCAAGTCATGGGGCTGGAGTTCTTGCTAGAGCCCAGGGCTTGTGCAAGGAGTCATGCAATGGTGTTGGGACTCTTGCCAAGGCCTGGGGATTGTGCAAGGGTGCTATGAAGGCTGGTGTTGGTTAAGTGGCACAAAGGGAACTCACAAAGGAGTGGTCTTGCTTTGGGGGTACTAGAGGCATGGAATGGTCAAGGAGGCAAGGAATCAAGCAAGGAGGAGGTGTGGGATGCAGGGTTTGGGCCAAGATGATGCGTTGATGTGTGACGCGTAGTAGTTGCCTATTGGGGAATGGGAGGGCAGCAGGGATTGCCAGAGCCAACACTGATGGTGGCATTGGTGGGCGGTGATGGACACTGATGGTTGAAGGTGGTCCCAGGGGTTGCTGAGGTGGTGTTGATGGTGCTGTGGGTGGCCAGTAGAGTGGTCTGGGCCCAGGGCTTTGTGGAGTTGGTCTTGGTGACTTTGGACTCTGGGAGCCCTGGGGCCAGGGTTGGATACCAGTGGTGGTGGGGTAGGGTACTGGTGGTGGTCGTGGATCATGACAGATGGAGCAACACTAACTGGGCCCAAGATAATTATGATCATTGTTTGATCAGCAGCTGGTGTTACAATATAAACAGAAGCGTGATCTCCTGGTCTTTGAAGAAACAGCTGGTTACCGCCACTTCCACTGTGGAGGCCAAGTACATCACCTCCGCTAACACTACTTGCAAAGCTATATGGTTGTGGAACCTTGAAAATGACCTTGATTTCGAACAAGTTAATGCAACTATCATACACACAGACAGTACCGGCAGTATTAT
The DNA here is from genome assembly GCA_017657275.1 of Termitomyces sp. T108. Lineage (NCBI taxonomy): Eukaryota > Fungi > Basidiomycota > Agaricomycetes > Agaricales > Lyophyllaceae > Termitomyces > Termitomyces sp. T108. Next base: position 8,671 of record JAGGAU010000120.1, on the reverse strand, counting down.
GTTATCCAAAAATCCAGTTAACCATTCTTGAGCTAGACACATTGACATACAATTTCATTTTATACGCGAACATATCTCACAGGGCAACATCCAACTAAAATGTGTTTCCACTCGCAAAATGATCGCCGACGTCTTCACAAAGGCCTTGCCAAGAGAAACATTCAAAAAATATCGATTGAAACTCGGAGTCACAGCGCCTCCAGTCGTGTCAAGTGGGTGTGTCGAAGGAATTGGCACTCAACCTGTAGGCTTACGAAGTTCTTTCGCATAAATCGTGTGTAATATGTTCACGTCACCTGTTACTTATTTTTATCGTGTCTCCAAAAGTCTCGGCCTCGAAACCACCGAGATTCCTCAGTTCCTGGTGACAGGTCATCCTTTGATCTCGTTCTCCAGGTAAAATGTTTACTTACATCTAAATAAATCATCCTGTGATCTCGTTCTCCAGATTGAACTTATCCTTCGTTAATTCGCTGCAAATATATTATGATGCTGCGTCACAGTCGTATCCCAGATACGCGCTATACGACACAATGATCCAATCGTATTGTAAGTATCATAGACTCAATGCCGGTATCGTAAGGTGATGTATGTATAGTTAATCTGTCCATTGTCCTTGGAACAAGGAGCCAAGGGCAAAGTCTATGCGCCCCTGAATTCTTTGTATTTGCTGGTCTGTGTGTGCTGGTCCGTGCTCACGGTGCGTTCGCGCACCAAATCGCAACACCTGCACCCAGTGAATTAGCTGTCACAAGTAAATACTTGTGTCCGGTCACAATCTCTGCATTTTCGTTGTCGTCACTACACCTGAAGGATATCTTCACATCATCCTCTCTGCTCCCATCAAGAAGCACATACCGTCTTGCCAAAAGTGACAAATTTAGTCTCTTATACAGGATTGAGGATTTACTTAACTATTCACCAGGTGTATTAATCATCTCAGGTTTTAACACACAAAATTAAAAAAAAAAACACACACACACATATCAAGCGTTTGGCTGCAGAGGAGAAGAATCAAACTACCCAAAAGATAGCGCTTCGTTCTTCCTCACTCCTTGCAAGGGTAGGAATGCTCATCATCGTGTAGTACACAGTCCTTGTTACTGTACACAAACGAAGATTGACGATTTCGACCTCAGCCTTGAATCATGAATTCAAGTACCCAATCCGATGCCAGTACTTCACCCATAATCTTGCATCATCGTAGTTGACAGCTCTGACCTCGTACGGACGCATCGTCGAACAAACACTCTGTAGTTTATCCTGCGAGTACTGTCTGTGTGATGACTTCAAAGGCGCATAGCGATGGAGGAAGGAAAGAATTTTGATCGCAGGCTAGAAGTTGTATCAGCTATCATGATTGACAAGGCAGCATGAGTACTAACAATCTTTTTCAAACTCTCTGCAGTAGCATTCTCAGCAAAGGATTCCAACGCAGACACCCACTGGTCAAAAGGCACAACAATTATCTCAAGCCCTAAGGCCTCTTTTATTCCTGCCGCAATCCCACTCATGATTGTCTGATGATCCATACGATGAGGATTAATCACGTTGAGAGCATCCGGTAAAGTGATTGTAAGCGGTATCAACACAAGATCTACGACTGCACTGGCTGCAAGATCTCCAGGAAGCCATGCTACACCCTGTTTTCCAAAAGAACAGCATGCAAATGAGTAAATGCTCACGGAAAAAAGTGGCACATACTCCGTCAATTTCCGGGAGAAGCTTAAGCGAAATACTGGATCTCACTATCATTGGTAGCCACTCTGTAGTTGGCCAAGACCCTTCAGGGGGAGCGCCACAAATTTGACCGAACCTTAATGATGTTGCCTGCAATCCGCTGCTAGCCAGAAGCTGTGTATCACGGTATAAGCAGAAGTACGACGAATCAATCATCAGCAATCTACCCTTTCAACGACATACTTCCCTTCTCCATAGCCGCTACCAATGGCAGAACATGCATCCTCGATAATGGCTTCAGGGACAGGCCCACATGTATCATCCCATGACTGAACAGAGGCCACCGAAGAAATGAAGACAAAACGAGCTTTAGAGGCGTTTCGGCTTGCCCTGAGGAAATCAATGAGGTTTCGTGAGCTCTGAATGGCTGATTCGTATGATGCGAGGGGGAGGTTGAAGTCCAATTGCCACGCATTATGAATTAGAACATCAACGGATGATAAAATCTTACAAAAAGGGGTCAAACGAGGCAATTGGGATTGTTTAAATCACTGACTTCATGGTATGTATCCTTGTCTAAACACAGGTCAGGTCGTGACGACTCTCCCTCTATAAGGATAATTTTTTTGCTTTGTAGTAGACTCCGATCAATTCCTATATCTTTGAACCTCAATTCATGCCGATTCATTAACGATCCGGTTTGAGTACTAAGCCGATTGAACGCATAGACCTTCTTGATTCGGTCATTCTGTATCAACCTTTGCAAAATTTGAGAGCCAAGCTGGCCCGTTGAGCCTGTGAGAAGTACAACCATACCGGAAGGTTCCGTGGATGACGCAATAGAATCCACGTGTAATGAAGAGGATAGACCTCCACTGTATCTCATGATCAAAGCTTCTATTGCACTGACTCGATCGGATGATCCTCCTGATGTCTGTAAAGGCGATGTGACGTGAATTGCGATTTCCCTGACCGTGGGTAGGTCATACACAAGGTTCTGGCCTATGTTTTGTGATAACTTAACGAGTGTAGGATTGCCTGACGACCGCATTGCATTGACAATACGGAGACGCAATAGAGTGGCACTTAGGCTACGTTTGATTGAATATCTATCTTCATTCCTGTAGTTAATTGTAACTCACCTATCGAACCCATGTTGAAAAAGGTTTACGTGTGCAGAAAAATGACTCCCTGAGGCAATCTCGATCAATTGCTCCTGTATCCATGTCTCGACATCAGTAGCGTTCCAAGAAGCGGGACCTGGATGCTCTGAGGAGACTCTAAGTTCAAACTTATTGTACCTTTCAAAATTAATGCTTAAGAAGATCCAATGAAGGAATGTGGAAGACATACATTGCCTCAATTTCAGCCTCGTACAATTCCAATGTTGCTTTTCTTAGTATCGTCCCCTTGATCGAACGAAGTAACGGTTTCTCTTTTACCACAAACAATATCATTTCTTTGAAGATCCTGCTGAATGCAGGCGCTCCATTATTAGCTTCTTCGATGGACGGCCTAGGGATTAAATAAATAAACAGTTGGGATAAGTATAACAGTTCTGGAAAAGATATATACCAGATCTTGTTTCGTAATGCTGCCAATTGTATGTGATCATTGGCGTCGAACTCAGGTTCTGCCTGAAGCTCGATCAAGACCCCTGTTTGATTACGGGCTCGCCCAAAGACTGTAGCGCTCTTAATACTGATGCGAAACATTTTCATGAACATGAGCTAAGAGCGAGCTACAGAGAAGCACATACAGAGGATTACTCATGATAATGACCTCCATCGGCCCTGGGACAGTCTTTTCTCCAGATGCATGGACGACAACATCGTCTAAACGACCAATGCTACATTGATACGGATAAGACAACAAGTTTCAAACACATGCCAATGAGAATTCGTACATTTTCCACAAGTATTGCTTAGTTGGATGTGGCTGGAAGATGTCTCCAGTTGCATACCCCTCAGCGTCAGGTAAGTTGAATATAGCCGGTCGATGGGCTTTGGATGCCTGTGAATGTAATAGCTAATGTCAGAGAGTCATTTTAAACATTGAGTTGAACATACCAAGAATTGACATTCAAAGGTTCCGTCGCCCTGTGAGGCCCATCTAACGTTTACGTGTTTATAGAACCTCAGATACTCCCAATCATTCTCGTCACCCTTAGTTGGTAATCGATGTGTTGGAGCACCAAACTCTGTTCCACCGTAGATTGGATGGAGACGGACACCAGCGGCGATGAGATACTCGCCAACTCTTGGAGGCAGAGGTCCTCCAGCGTAACACTACTCAAAGAGTCAGTCAACGGTTGACCGTCAGATCAATGGGACAAACAAGTAATTCCAAACTCTTCAGGTAATCAAGGGAATCAGGCATGTGCATCCAAGCCTGAATGAACGCCGGGATAACAAATATTGCATTACACTTGGTGAGGATTGCATGTTTAAGAACGTTTCCAGGAGAGGGGAGCATGGACATGATTCCAGGAGTAGCGGTTGTTGGAGGGAATACGGCACTGGTCACAACGTCATAAGCACAAAGGAAGACTTGCGAAATAAGGCCTGCAGCATGGAATCCAGGTAGAGACATACTGCCTAGGATGAGACGCGGCACATAGTCTCGAAATTCAGCTTATAAAACAGAATCGTCAGTTTGTAGTCAATTAGGACTCGTCCTATGACTAGAGAACGTACAGTATGCTGCTTGTGTCCAGTATAAGTGAGTTTGTATGACAGCTTTTGGGGTCCCAGTACTTCCCGAAGAGTGGAGAATCGTACAAGTGTCTGAGGCAGAAGGACGTTTCCTGGGATCCGGGTAGCGCTCGAACGAATGTTCGGCAACTTCATGGGCAAGGTGTGGAAAAATGGTTTGAAACGAGGGTAAATTGTGGAGGCGGATCTTATGATCAGAGAGGGTATCAACAACTACAGAGACAAGTGAAGATTGTGTGATATCAATAATTAGACGATGACAAGCGGTCGCGACGAGCAAATCAGACACTAGCGTCGCAGTATTTTTCGGGGAAATCGGGAACGGCTGAAGTACATGTCAATATGGGAAGTAAGCGAACATGATCATTAAAATTCCCACCACTAGACCTGCTACAATCAATCCTGCAATGATGGCGTTGTACATGACGGTGTCCGTCTGCACCAGAATGCCGACAACTTCTCCGTCAGAACCAGAACGATTAGGCCGCAAAGCGTGAGCTGCACGATGAGCTGCTCTTCCAAATTCAAGGTGCGTTATGACCTCGACTGACTCATCAGTAGCAGCATAACGGTAAAACGGCTGGTCTGGATTATTCGACATGTTGAAGTCGATAACATCAGATAAGAATAAATCCTCCTTCTGCGGCGGGAGAACCTGGAAATGCATGGTATAGGTGTATCGACGGGAGAATCGCTTAAAGGACAAGGAAAACATGCTTATGACAAATCAATATATAAGTATCCATAACACGAACTTCCATGAACCATTCACGAATCGGATTGAACCAATCCAGTTTGACAAGCCTTATTAGATCTCTCACCCTTGTGTAACCTGATCAAGATCTGATCTTTTTGGGATCTGAGCCAAGATTTTTAGACCAAATATGGTGTCAGTAGAGAATTCTTCTTTGAGTTATTCACCCTCAATTGATTCTTCACCATGACGCTATCGGCAATACAGATGACAGGAATTTGGCATTGTATATAGACGAATTACCTGTGAGATTCCAGAGCTATAGGAATGACAAACAATCGCGTGGGATGCAACCAAAAGAATTGATGATCGTCACCTTCGGCATCGTACGGCATACATGCCAAAGGAAGTCAGGCCACCAAGAAATCCAAGCATACATACTTACTTTTCATACCGGCATCACACTTGCATCTATCCACTTTACACAAAGTCTCCCGGTCTCTCGGGTCAGTGATACCATAACATAACTGGCCTGTTCTTTGCATCAGAAAAGTTGAATGAAAGCTGGACAACTATCCGTGTGTCATCGTGAGACCATATGCCTGAAGCTCTAATTCTAACGCTCCTGGGAAAGCCCATTCTGTCCTTCATACCAACTCTTGAACTGAAAGATTATTCCCCTTTCATTGTTAATGCTCAATCATTTGGTCGCGATAATGTCCTCGTTGTGTGACATTAGTCTGACCAACGTCCTATGCGCCTTCCTTGTTGTGTTTATCTTGAGCAATCTTATTTGTCATAAACAGGCGAAACCCCTCCCACCTGGGCCGAGAGGATACCCCCTGATTGGAAACATGTTAGACATTCCTTCTAAACAGGCATGGATGACGTTCAGCAATTGGAGTAAACAGTACGGTGAGTGTGGTCAGTCCACATCTCAACGGTCCATTATTAAAGTTTCAAATGCTGAGGGGATATCTGTTCAATAACCGTTTTCGGGCAACCAATTGTCATTCTAAACTCAGCCAAATTAGCGAGAGAGATACTTGACAAGAAGGGGTCAAATTATTCAGACCGTCCTGTACTCCAGTTCTGTGGCAACCTCGTTGGCTGGAAGAATACTCTCATTCTATTACCCTATGGGAAACGCTTCCGTCGCTACCGTCGTTTGATATACGGCGTCATTGGAAGTCATGCTAGTGTAACGCAATTTTCTAGTATTATCGAGCTTGAGACGCATAAGTTCCTACGTTGTGTCCTCGCGAATCCTGCTGAATTGTCCAAACATGTCAGGAAGTGAGTCACAAGCATTGCCGTCGACATTGCTGCTGAATCATTGGAATCTTTTTAGCGCTGCAGTCGCTATCATCATGTCTATAACATACGGTTACGAAGTCAAAGAGCACAGTGATAACTTCGTGGAGCTTGGCGACAGGGCGACGAACCAGTTTTCTCTTGCCGCAGTACCTGGCAGGTATCTGGTCGACGTTTTCCCCATTTGTAATTTCATTCCTTCCGTGGCTCAAAACCTAGCTTTTACGGATTGTAGTGCGTTATGTCCCGACCTGGTTCCCTGGCAGTGCCTTCAAACGAACAGCAAAGGAGTGGGCCGCAACCCTCGCTGCAATGGTGGACCAGCCTTACGATTTTGCGAAAAGTGAATTGGTGAAGCAGACAATGTGCTCTACTGTAATGTGCGGTCTAACTATTGGCAGGCTAGAGGCAAAGCACAGGATTCATTTATATCCAGCCTTTTGAGAGGTAAGAATGTGGATCCAGAAGACGAATTTGAAATCAAATGGTGTGCAGCTAGCCTATATGCAGGTGCGCTAAATCCAATGAATTACATTATAACAATAATCTTACGACTTGATCGAGGTGGCGCCCATACTGTAGGTACTTTTTATTGACAAGACCTGCAAGTTGTAAATTCTCTTTAGACTGTCTCCTCCATATACTCCTTCTTCCTCGCCATGACTTTGAACCCTGAGGTCATGAAGAAAGCTCAAGCGGAGATTGACTCGGTTGTTGGCAACGATCGGCTTCCCACTTTGGAGGATAGACCATATCTACCCTACCTGGATGCCCTTACAAAGGAGGTCCATCGTTGGAATGTTGTAGCGCCACTTAGTAGGAAGCTCTTGCGTCTTCCACCAATCGACTGTCCTTTTGATTTTTTGCTAGGCATAGTGCACCGGTCAAATAAGGACGACGTGCATGATGGCTATTCAATACCTCGTGGGACGTTTGTAGTTGTAAATATTCGGTGGGTGAAACTACTCATCTCATGTTTCTAGCTGAGTGGTGATACAATGTTCTTAGTGGGATCCTTCATGACCCGCGAGTTTACTCTAATCCGCAAGATTTTGACCCGGAACGATTTATTGCAACTGATAATGGGTCAGTGGAGCCGGACCCTCGGAATGTCTGCTTTGGCTTTGGACGACGGTCAGATTACATTCGAGATTTGATTTTCGATCGCTGTCGCTGATCTTATAGTCATTCAGCGCTTGTCCAGGTACTACTGCACTCAATAAACTTAAGCATGTTGTCACTGATAACAGAGAATGAGGCCAATATCTTGCAGATGCAGCTGTGTTCATTTCATGCGCAATGTCCCTAGCCGTTTTTAACATATCAAAGGCTGTAGAAAATGGAGTCTCCAGTGAACCTGTTTATGAGACCGCCGAGGGGGTAGTAAGGTGTTAAGATAATCTTATCTTCTCTTGTGAAGCTGATTTATCTTCGCTAGCCACCCCAAGCCTTTCCAATGTATAATCAAAGCTCGTTCAGAAAAGGCTGAATCTCTTATTCAAAGCGAGCATTTCAATGCCTACGTTTAAGTAAATATCCAAAAAGAAATGACAAATGAAGATGGTTTTTTAGGACTTAAGTTTCTTATGTCTTGTCATTTGTTTTATATGTCCAATATGAAATGTGTCCATTAGCAAGATTCAATCTCACAACAGGGCAATCAAAGTTATATATGAGGTGAAGGTGGGCAGGTTAGCTCAAGAAGCAACATAGTACTGAAGCTGCCTAAGGTAAATGAATTGAATGAAGTCCTGACACAAGTAATGGAAAAGAAATCAGTAGGTTGCCAATGGCATCTGTTAGTCAGTGTAACAACTCTATACTCTTAAACTATAAAAAGTCAAATGCATGGTGAACTGGTCTTGAGGCATGTAACCATCAAAGAGGTGCTTATACCAATCAACCCTGGGTCCGCCACCTCCTTGACTCTGACACCTGGCAATCACAATGACCCTGACTTCTCTGCATCAACCTCGATTGTCCCATGGCATGGCCTGCCATCAGACACATCACCCCAGTGTCACTTGACAATCACTCCCATCATCCTGGAAATCATGCCCAACACTTGCAGCCATGGCCTGACCTGCCATCACCACATCACCTGTCAGGGGACTTCCATTTTGGGACCTCTGGAATTGTCCCAGGGCAGTCCAGAGATTTCCGGACTTCTATTTTGGGATGTTCTGGAGCTATTTCCATTTTGGGACCTCCAGAGTTGTCCGGGAATAGTCCAGAGATTTCCGGACCTCCTCTGGGGTTAGGGTTTAGG
>JAGGAU010000119.1:0-32964 GCA_017657275.1 Termitomyces sp. T108 | reverse complement strand
GGGCGAGGACTGAGCGGCAAGCCGGGCCGCCAGCGTGTGAACTTACAAGGAACACGCTTTAGCGGTTTTTCGAACAACGACATAGAACCCACTACTAAAGTAGCGGGAATTTCCTTCTCGACTCCTCAATTGCCCTTGTTTTCCCACGCCCACCAAGAAAGAATCGTTTCATCCTTTCCTACAAGGCCCTCACCAAATTCCGCTCCCCCAATACTCCCCAGACCCTTCACACAGACGCCACACTCCTATCCACGACCCCTGGTGCGCACTTCCACCTGCAGCATACGAGACTCCACAACGACTTTGGATTTGGAGGGATCTCTGCCAGCGATGGCGACAGTGCAAGCCCAACGCTATGCTCGGCAGGGTTCGCAAGACATCAGGGGATCGAGGTGCTCGAGTCGAGGTGTGTCCCTGTGCCCGTACCTTCTGCACAGGCGGGCAGTGCAGAAGGATACGCAGCACAGTGGACAACATGTGGACGCCCCCGGTACCGCTCGTTCCGGTATTACACATTCTCTTCTCTGTCCCTCAAGGAGGATTCGGATGCGCCGCTTGGAAGTACCATTTTTTCGCTTGTTGAAGAGAGGAGGGAAAGGAGTCAGGAACGCTGTATCATTTCCGGGTGCGGGGTCCCTTGGATACAGCATGAGGTGCACTATGTACATGCGGGTGTCAGGGTGGCAGTCAGTCTCAACGAGGAAGCGGAGAGTAGCGAGAGCGGCGAGGGAGGCAAAGTGTACATGTGGGTCAGCTGTGTTCAGTGCGAAGCCAAGTCCACAAAACGTGAAATGTCAGACGGGACATTGTATGTCTTCTCTCTCCCTTTTCTTTTTCCTTATACCATCCTAACACTCTCCCCCCTCCTCTCTTGCACACACATCTTCCGACCCCTAGCCTCCTCTCATTCGGCAAATTCCTTGAAATGCTCGCATACGCCCCAGCGCTCGCACGTGCTGCCATCTGCTCGTGTGCCGCCTCCGCATCAAGCCCACAATTTTTGCTCAGGAGGCATTTCAGTATTGGGCCCAGGAACGAGAACAATTGCCAGAATCAAAGTATACAGGCAGTGGTGGTGACCTTCACATGCACCAAAGTGGAAGTCTACGAACTTCGTGGTCCAAGGCTGCAAGTTTCCCCGGGTGCCATGGGGAGCGTTGGGGCTGATGCCGGGATGGGCAAAGGGGAAAACTGGGGATATGTATGTGGTTTTGATGATGTTAATGAGAGGGATTGGGGGAGTATCATCGCATTTACGCTTAGGTGTGTGCCCATGGGGAGGAATCGAGGTTTTTTCGGGCTAATAGTTTTGCTTGTTTTTTTTTCGTAGTGCGGTCGAGTATCGGCAGGAGATGAATCGCCGGGGTGCGAGGCAGGCACAGGACTTGGGCGCGGGAGCTGGTTTGTACACAGACGCAGAGAAGGACGGCACAACCTCCTTCACAGGTTCTAACGCGGTGCACATATCATGGAAAGGGCACCCGGATCCCAACAGGGACACGGCGGGCGCAGGTTTGGGGCTGCTCGCGATTCGCGGGGTGCTGAGGCAGGCACAGGGGCGAGGGCAGAGGGAAGTGAGTCCGAGCCCCAGTCGTTCGCCCAGACCGAGTTCATCGACAGAGTATGAGAGTGTCAGGGGTTCTGCAGTTGCCTTTCTTGTTGAGGAGGACGCTCCTCCACCCCCGCCGTCAAAGGATGACAAGCCTCTGTCGCAGCAGGAGACGAGGCGGGATGGGTCAATTTGGAGTCCGGGGACTGCATCGTCCTTGGTGAGCACCGTATCGGGTGGTCTGAACAGTGCCGTGCGATTCATGTTCAACAACGCTTCTGATTCCATTGTTCATGCCTTTGCTACCGCTGGTGGCGTTCGTTCAGCGTCTCCATCGTCGCAGCACGGTCTCCCCTCGCTCTCGCCCGACGGTGGCGCGGCAATGGAGAGGATCAATGACGACAATGACAATTGCCACCCGCACATCCAGTTTGACTGGACACTTGGGAAGCGGCTCAAGTTCAGCTGTACAGTATATTACGCGAAGCAGTTTGCGTGGTTGAGGAGGATGTGTGGGGTGTGCGATGAAACATTCGTCAGGAGTTTGCGGAGGAGCAAGCAGTGGGTGGCCGATGGAGGCAAGAGTCGGAGCGATTTTTGGAAGACGGAGGATGAGCGGTTTGTTATTAAGACGCTGGTCGATACGTGGAACGTTGCAGATTTGTGCGTCGCTTTCTTTTCAGCTTGTTGTTCTTGTCCTTGTTACTACGTGAGCTGAGAGTTGTGATGTAGACAGGCCTTGCTTGACCTCGCGCCCGCGTATTTCAGGTATATGGATCCAACCACGAATTCCAAATCGACTCTGTTGGCAAAGATGATGGGATTCTATACAATTGAGATTCGGAACCTCGAGACGGGAAATGTACAATACAAGGCTGATTTAATGGTCGTGGAGAACTTGTTCCATCAACAGACTATCACCAAGACGTTTGACCTCAAGGGCATCCAGGGTCGCAAGGTCAAGCCCTCCTCAAATGGCTCGCAAGTTTCGCATCAACCAAAGACCCTTTTTGATGGAGAGTGGATTGAGAGTATGTTGTGATGACGGCTTTTTTCTTGTTGTCCGACTGAGCTTTGTTGTCTAGGCCAGCAAAAGGCACCGACGTTGGTCCGTCCGCATTCTCAACAGGTTTTGTGTGCTGCGATCAGGAGAGACGCTGATTTTCTCGGCAAGAGCAACATCATGGATTATTCGTTGGTGATCAATCATTATTCTGTCCTCGTAAATCAACGCCGTTTGTAGACTTCTGGTCGGTGTGGATGAGGAACACAAGCAGATTGTTTGTGGGCTTGTAGATACCATTGGTACGCTCTTCCTACTGATCTACTGAGTTTGAGTTACACTGTTGTTCTCAGGGAGCTATACGTTTGCAAAAACTCTAGAGTACAAGGCAAAACATGGACTGAAGTCTGATAAAGAGATTACAGTTATACCGCCTGCAGAATATCAGGAACGTTTCGTCAATGCGCTCGAGGGATACTTCTTGGCATGCCCAGGTGTGCTGTGCTCTTTTGTAATTCGAGACTTATTATGGCTAATTGTTCGCGTTGCAGACAAGTGGTCAAATCCCATGGAAGAGTGCGAGATTATCAGTGATACGAACCTTCTTCCAAGCGTTCTCTAACTCGACTGACGCTTACCGATGGTTTACTTGTGATCAGATTATATCTTATTGGTTGTAATTTACGCGGAGTCCCTCATGTGTATTATACACCTTGTCAAATTTAATGACTCGCCAGACTAGACTGGTGCAGGGAGACCAGCGAAGACAATTGTGCTGATTAAACGGTCGAGGCAGTCCATTTTGCCGGGTCTCTAATCTGTTCGCTACCTGTTGCACTGAATGTCGTTGTATAAAACCTAAAAACGTGAATAAAAAAAGGCTGATTCTTCTCATTGCATGATTGTTGGTTACATGGAGGATGTTTTTTTCTATGGTGACCTGCCAATCTGTCTCTGTACGTACATGAGGATAAAAGGAACGTATACATGGTCCAGCATGGGTGGCGATGGCTATAACGGCTGACAAAAAAATTCTCTTTGCCTGGGAGTCGAACCCAGCTTTCGCGCGCACCAACTACAACAGCATGACAGGCGCGTGTACTAACCGATATACTAGCAAAGACATTGAACAATCCTGGAATGATATGCCATGTAGCCTGAGGATGATACCTGGATACCGAGTTTCTTTAGGTTCATAACAGGTACCATGTCGCGAAATCTCTTCTATCAAGTCAGAACGAATGTTGTTACATTACTCATGAAGTAAGAGGAGCAGATGGAACAACTCCATAGGCGAGTCGGGACAGTGTTGAAGGGAACTTCCTTCGACGACGGCAAAATTTTAGATTGTTATGCTGTATATAATAGCCGACGTCATAAAATATCTCGAGACCCAGAGATATCTTCAAGTTGGACGAAAGGAAACTTCATCGTCCAGAATAATCTTACCATCGGCATCCTTCGAATACACATATTTCTTATTGTATACAACCGCCATCCACTGATCCCGCGATTTCAAAGTTTTCAACACTGATTCATGCCACCCAAGAGCTCTGCATGCGGTTGCAAACGCTTTGACCTGAATGTCAAATGCAGGAATATTAAACAGCCCCGCATTCTCAATTCGCTCCATGTTCTCGAGCACCCTTACAAGCAGTTCTTGAGGATCAGGCTGTGGCTCTGGAAATTTAAAGAAGAGCTCTTTCTCGTTGTGTGGAGGAAGAGCCTCCACATCTTGAAGAATTCGAGCCATTTTCCATTCGTGCTCGGGGTAGTCGGAACATGCGGGGCAGGTGCAGGTAAATCCCCAGGGAGCAAGAGCTTTCTGGCGGTCTTCATAATCCATGGTGTTGTCGATGTAAGAAATGGTGATCTCCTCGCCTGGATTGATGACACCACGGAGAGCGTAGAGTTTAGCAGTGAAGGATCTGTTGCAGAAGACAACGGCGGCATTGGGCGTACAACTAGACAAGAAAACGATGCTCAGAGGTGCGGATGATAGAAGGGCGATCCAACCAACCTGTGATTGACGCGTGAAATCTGGTCTGACACCATGACATATCGCTGGTCCTCATCATTACCCATCAGACCGCGTCCAAGGTCGATCTGAAAACCGTTTGTCTCGCGTATACCCAACAAAGGCCATAAGTCCGAATCTTTTCGAGAATTGTGGAGAGCGAGATACTGCGCCTGGAGCTCTAGGCTCATACGATCGAACGCGATTCTAAGGTCCTTCTCAAACTCCACCCCCTCTGCTAAGAGACGTTGTTCGGGCGTAGGCCGGCTGGGAAATGTGATGTTAACGCGAGGCCTAGCTGGTGAAACGAGGAGGGGTCTTTCAGAGATGATGAGCTCGCTGAGAATCAGTTCTTGCGCTGCAAATACGCCGAGCCCACCATGAGACGGCGCCAGATGATGGCGGGGCTTTTTGAGTCTAGGCCGGAATTCGGGGAATCGATCTTCAGAGAGTACAGCACGTTTGGGTTTGTGCCCGTAAAATAGACATTCCGTGGTATCTTCTACCACTTTCTCTCCGTCTGGAGGAGGAGGAAGAGTTGTATATACACACGGATCATGAGGGGAATTGGAATATGAAACTTCGGTGACTAAAAGTGCACGTTCGCTTGCTCGGTATCCTGGAAGATCTGAAAGTATATAATTCAGCCCACAGATGATCGTATCAAAACCTTCTCAACTCAACCTGACCCAGGTTTCATGGGATAATGTAATGTTAGAAGTTTGCGCGGAACCTGTGGTATGATTTCAAACGCTTCGTATCCTGGAACAGTGTACGATGCTGGGATCACCGTAAGTCGAGGAACGGGGTTCTGGTAGTTTAACCCACCAGGTTGCTTTGAATGCACCACAGAAGTTCTAAACAAAGCTTTCTGTATCACTTCCACGAGGCAGGCTTTGCGAAGTCCGAGGGAAATCACAGTCTTGAGGCGAATTTGCAGCAACATGACTATTAGAAGCCCTACTTCCTGGTGTAGGATCTACTTGGGCTCCACTTGAAATTAGAATTAGAATCAAGCTTAGGAGTCTTGAATGCAACCAAATAGCGAGGCCACTCAGGCGTCTCTGACTTAAACAAAGGCTCAAAAACAAGACAAAAACTGGTTATGTATGAGCTTGACACGAACGGCGCGGCCCACAAAGTGACGTCACAATACTAAAAAGTAGAGAATTATATCAATCTGTGAATTCTCTAAAACTAGTCTCAACGTGACATTGCATTGAACATACATGCCACACACTGATGGTTCTTATAGTGGACGAAGAGAAACTCCCTCATTCAGCAATAACTCACCGTCTCTGTCTCTAGAGTAGACGATCTCCTTACCATGTACGGCCCGAGTCCACTTCTGTCGTAGGTCTAGATAGCGCATCACGGTTTCATCATCTCCAAGATGCCACGCCGCAGTCGCTATCGCCTTCAACTGTGCGTCATATGCACCTGTAATCTGCAAGCCAATCTTCTCAATGAACGCTAACATTTTCTTGGATTTCTCTAGAAGCTTAGTGAAATCGGGTTGAGGATCTGGAAAGACGTAGAAAAGCTCTTCATCCTTGTACTGGCTCGGAAGCTGGAACTGGTTTAACAAGAGGGTGACCATGTTAACGTCATTTTCGGAATCGAGACAAGCGGGGCAAGTGCATTTGAAGTTGTACTGGGCAAGGGCATCCTGTCGCTTCAGAGAGGGAGCTGTACACCGACAGTAGCTGATGAATACTTCTTCGCCTTCGTTTATATCGCGTATGGCATGCAGCTGGGCAGAGAAAGAGGCGACGGAGAAAGTGATTGCTGCATTAGGGACGCAACTGCAAGAAGATTATCGATCATTCGTCATCAGACTTCTATGTACCTATGATTGACACGCGAGAGCTTGTCCAGAAGCATGCCGTACTGGAGCTCGTCATCGCCACCCTCATTCATTCGATCAAAATTGAGGGGCATGTAGTTTGTCTGTAATCTGCCTTGAACATGTGGATCTCGCTTATTTGAGGAGCTATCTGCTAATGCAAAGAAAGCAGCCTGTCGCTCTGGCTTCATACGGTTGATAGCAATGCGGAGGTCCTTTTCAGCTTCAGCAGCCATTGCGAGATTCCGTTGCTCTGGGGAGGCATCTTGCTCCGTTAATACAACACAATTCAGATTTGCTGGAGAGATGAAAAGAGGTCGCTCGGCATAGATAAGGTCACCGAGAGAAAGAGACCGTGTCGCAAAAAGACCAAGTCCGCCGAAAGAAGGCGCAAGTCGATGATAAGGCTCTTGCAGCTTTGGAACAGAACTCGGAAACTTAGGTTCGGAGAAAATGATACGTTGGGGTTTGTAACCAGAGAAAAAACACTCGGTCGTGTCTTCGATGTCCTTGCCAACTCCTGTTGGAGGAGGGAGCGTTGTGTAGATGTACACACCATACTGATAGTCCGTGTATATTTCTTCTGATATGGTAGGTATTTTCTCATTTGTCGAATACTCGGGAAGGTCTATACAAAGATTTGACCGGTTTGACAACGAAAGGACTAATGAATGGAATGTCAATATGACTCACCATAAAGAGTGGATGTGCTGTTCAAAGAACTGTATCTTCTCAAGAAGTGTCCTTCCTGACAAGTTCTTAACGAGCTTCGAATTAAATTGGGTCGTCGTAATGGCGAAGACCTCAAGACTGTCAAAAATTTCATGTTTCCTAGATTTTTTGGCAAATTTAACTGTAGGTAGAAGTCGATTGCACGAGTTTCAGCTGCAGATAAGAAGAGGAAGTTGATACTAAGTACTAACCTCTCTGCGGACTTCGAGGACCGTGACGTAAACCACTTGTACAAGTGATGGCCAACAAGTCGGAGTCTGAACGGGACACCAAACTTCACGCCAGTTACATGACATTCATTTGAGCGTGGTCGCGAGGACTCTCGATCCGATAGTTCAAGGTAACTCTACATGGTAAGATCTAGACATACAGCGAGCATAATTGCCGAATAATGCAAATGTAACCAATTGCATCCATCAAAACAACGGTTTTTTCGGCTGTATGGGATAAGTTGTGCTATGTCGATCGAAATTAGTCTCGGCCACCCAGAGACTAGATCGAAATCAAAGGCACTGACGTCTATCCATCGAGGAGTGCCTGACACACCATCAATGGCCTAAGATACGAGGAAATTTGCGGCTGTACAACAACAGAGTCAGATCAGAGTAATAGCATGAAACATATCCTGTGACTGCATCAATCAAACGCATCGATATATACACACTGCTCCCGGCATAATGGCGAAGAAGTTGCTTATGCTGAAAGAACATATGAGCATATCAGGTATCATATCAATGTGTCATGATGAAGTGATTTTCAGAGTATTACTAACTGGGATTCGTGAAACCATGATACCCTAGAGGATACATGTTGTCTCTGACGTCTTGGATATATATGGTTTTATTACCTATGTGCCGCTGCATAGCAACAATAAGTATATCAGGTTTCAACAAAGAAATCAAAGTTTGGTGTGAAGAGATGAAAAAGGATGTATTTGAACTCTATAACAGACCTCATGGTGGCGAGATGTTAGCTTAAGTTCTTGGGATTCTCCCCTTATAATCAAGGGATCCGGAGACATCGACCTTGAAACCTTGAAAGCTTCGTATTTGACCATATTCGGCGCCGAAGATATCGAGTATCGCATAACTTCCTGACGGCAGCGTCGCACAGCACAAAAACGAAAGTTCTATATACAGCTACGATAAGCTGACATCTAGTTGGTCAGGTCAAACCAACGGCAGCGGCACTACAGTCTATGGAGCTGTCCTAAGAAGAACTGCCTTGAAACACATGATGCATTTCACCTATGACAACGAGCATTGTTAGGAGCAGGCCTAAGTCGAGCTACTGAGCGTAGGGACGAAGTGGCGAATATGTTCAGGCACCAAGTCTTTTGGCAAACGTGCTATCGTATCAAGCGGCGCACGTTTCGCCAATGCAAGTAGATTGAGACGAAGGTTTCGCGAAACTGGATCTTCGCTCATGCCTTCCATTGCCTGGTCCTCCGCCTTAATCTCGAGACAGTTCTTGGTGTCTAATGGTGGTACATGAGTAGATACTGGGTCCGTTAAAGGCATCATGCTTCCGACTTTGATCCTTTTGTTAAGGTCGATAAGGACTCCGGCAACGTAATCCAGGACTTGCCGGAGCTCCTCCGGGCTTTCGAGTTCATAGTCAACGTCCTCTCCATTTCGGTTTATTGACGATGCATCCACGTCCATCCACGTCTTCTCGGGCTCCTCAGTCTCATGACGGTGAGTTCCATCCTTCGATTTTCCGCCTTCCTTCTTGCGTGCTCTCCGTTTCTCCCTGAAAACTTTACCAGCCCACTCTTCCTCACTTTGGAACAATTCATCCGGTGTCCTGATCAACGCTGCCATGTCAATCTTATGTGATTCGATTTGCATCAGAAGGACGAGAGCAGCGGCAGCCACTGGGTAGAGCTGTACTGAATTTCTGACATACTCAGAAAGAGACGGGAAAGGTTTTCCATAGAAATTCCGATGAGTAGATGTTAATTTTTGCCTCGCGAGCTCAATGGCAGTTTCACGGAGTAACGAGTGCCGACCCTCTGTCAAAGGATCGATAATCTCTTGCTCTACCCAGGTCATTACAGACATTCCCAAGGCAGTACAGGGTGCAATACTCTGTGAGGAGGATGAGATCAAAATACAAAATGAGTACTCCTGAACTCACTCCCGGAGTTGACAAAAACTCAGCCAAGCTCCGAACATAGGCCAAACCATCAACTCCACCATATACAATATCTCGGATATATTCCTCTGCGGTACATGCTCGCTGCGTGCTCCAGTAATTGTTCTCAAAAGATGTAGGAATTTCTTTCTTGGACTCCAGTAGGTTCGTTGGTGCAACTTCACAATCGAGAGTATCTCGGAGGACTTGCATAATCTTCTCTTCCTCCACTCCCTCCCTACCTGCAATTTGGCGCCGACGTAGTTCCTCTTCAAGCGCCCCAGCGAGAACCGCATAAGAACCATAGTCTGTGGCCTGAATCTCCCGAGGTGTCTGCCACGGAGGTGCCTCTTGCGGCTCAGGTTCGTCGATGTCTTTTTGTTTGCTCCGTGTAGGATTCCGTATGATTGTCCAGTGACGTCGCTTGGTTTTCAGGATTTCTGTCAGGGCGAACTGAGGCGGTGATCGTTCAAGGTGTAGATTAATGGATTGATAATATGGGGACTGGGTGCGAGGGGTATTTGATTGTGATTGGGATGATGAAGGGTCGTATTGGGGAGACATGGTGAATAACGGAGGATGGAGTTGCGTAAGGTAAGGTCGTGTTCCTGGGTCCGGTGCAAGGGCAGACAGGACTGAAAATGGATCTTCCACTGAAAGACGTCAGAAAATGCGATGGGTTATTAGGACAAACGTACTTTCTGGGTAGTCCAAACTACCATCTGCGTGAAGTGGCGGACCTTCCTTCTCAAATCGAAGTCTCTCCTTCTTCGTCTTGTAACGTTTTCCTACAGGAATCCTCCAGTACTAGGTAGAGAACAGTGAAGTAGGATTTACCCTTCAACTTTAGTGCGAGCATTGTTCGTGCCCAATCCGAACCTGGAGGAAATGATCCTAAACCATCTTTTGAACCAGGAAGCCGCCCTTCAGCATCTACACTTTCGGGAACTTTGTTTGACGGCACCTGCGCAGTCTTCTTGTATGGTCCACGTACTCCTCTTCGACCGGTCGGAGGTTGAACTTGTGAGGAGACAGAAGGAGAACGCCGCCCTAGTGCTACGTCGTCGACTTCCATAGGTGTCCCTACAGTGTAGTCATCATCATCATCGATAACAACTGGGGTCGCTTCATCGTCTTTTTCTATTTCTATATTCCAATCCGTTTCGTACTGTATGACAGTTGCTGCTGCCTTGGAAATATGATCCAACCCCCACGCTTCAATTCGTTCAGCTTCCGTGTAGTATATGGATCCAGGGGGATTGAAAGCCTTGGCATTTGAAGCAACCAGCCTCAAGTCGGCCTACAGAATGAGTCAACATCACGATGCTTTAGATGGCAACCATGAACTACGCGCCGTGAAATCTTCGAGAGACCGATATTTTCCTCTCTCAACTTTCAAAGACATAGTACCAAGGTCCATTGGCCGTTTCACGACATCTGTGTACCCTGGGACTTGAGATACATCAACGGGTTTCAAAAAGAATGCATAGTCGTCCTTTCTGCATGTCATTGTCAGCCAATCTGCCTAAAAAATGAAAGTAATAGGGAGCGAACTTCTTTATCTGTACAATCAGCTTCGTCAGGACCTCTTTCAGTGGCTTCAGCTTCACTGGCCGAGGAGCCTTTCTCTCCTCTTCTTGGAAGACATAAGACCCTGATTTTTTTCCGACTTTAATCGCTTTGCCGCTCTTAAGTGCTGGGAGAACGAGAGTTAGCCCAGAAGATTTGGAAGGTCCTGCCCGCGCTGAACTGCTCAGTTGTGTAGATGGAAGATGAGCAAAAGATTCAGAAAAATCCATTTCACCCGTGGCAAGAACGTCGGAGGTAAGGCCGTCGGAGTTATGTAACACGCCACATGTTTCGGCACCTAATGCCGAACACTGATCCTGAACAGCTAGTCGAACCCGGAGACATGATATTTGACGAAATAGACATTTGACGAGTCCAAGATTTGCGCTTGGACTCGCTTCGACTGTGCTAAGATCCAAATCAAATCTATTCTCTTGGCCGTGGTCCTGCTTTTATTGTCCTTATGGTCATTTTCGACCAACTTGTCATGCGAGGTTCTCAAGTTCTGTATTGTCATGACACACCATGACAGGCGCATCATAAGATATGTTCACCTAATGTTCGTGATGATCTTTCCCCAGGATTATAGTCATATGATTTCCTATGCTTGAAACTCTGAAAAGGACCCATCGCTTACAGTAGCTTTTTGGAAGACTGAGGAAAGCCCGCTACATACCACCCTCATGTTTGAGACTTGGTATCGGTGCATATAACTGGTTACACCGGAAGTAGAAAAACAGTGCACACGAGAAACTATCAAGTGACACCGGCAGCTGGTTCGCCTTTCTACGTTTTCTTCGTAATCACTTGCTTAAATGCACATTGGTTTCAGCTGTCAAGAGCTGTTAGAAACGGCAAACTTTCCGCCGTCGCTAAGATCTATTTACTGAGGACAATTCATCAAAGCTTGTGTTTTCAGAGTTAAAACCTTTCCCACCAATGATAAGGACACTCCCTGATTAACGTGTTTCAGCGGATCCTTACTTGCTTGCCGGTTCTTTTACTTATATCAAACTAGGAAACTACGTTCGCGCGCAATTTTCAGCAGTTTGTCACCCGAACTGGAGGGAACGCGTTAGAGTTATGAACGGGGACATATTATTATACGTCACTATGCCTCCCGTTGCTTGAGATGAGTACTGGAAATTTACAGTTATACATGATTTCACGACGTCATTTGGATGTACACATTCCCCCAAGTAATCAAATCAGGGGCCGCAGATCACAATCGATCAAAACCTGTGTCATCATCAAGGGTGACAGATCCGCAATCCTTTGAGCGTTGCTAGGACAGCACCCCTGCGACAGTAAGTCTGAAACCTAAGCCTTTCACAATTGAGTCCAGACACCATGATGGAATGATACCTCCAATCACCAAGGCTACTGGGAAATTTCTTCAAAGCTGTGCATTATCGTAATATCGTTTTCACTGTATTGCTCCACGACAAAGAGTAAATTATCACTAGTGAAGGGACTCACTTGGAGATGTTGCCGGGTGGCCTCACCCGGTAAATTCTCCGAAACATGGTATAGACTGGTTGCAAAAGAAACATAATTTGGTTGCTTTGTCGACAATTACGCGCAGTGAGTCTGAAAACCTGTTGCATCTACCCTGGCTTTTATTTCCTCTTCTCGACAACCAAAATCTCGCTCCTTACCGCATTAATCATCAATGTGCTGAAGCTGTACCACAACAAGGCTTTTCTTCCCTGCCCTTCAGGCTTCATGTCGAAATCTCGTTCTACTTCTCTAACGCCCGATTCTTTCTCTACTCTCAACCCTTCTGACTCGACGACCTCACGGACTCCTGCACAACTACGCTCTCCCTCTAGATCCACTCTCACGGCGAAGGAGTCACAGCCTCCGCCGTTTACGCAAGTCCATCCTTTACCGCACCAAAATCAATCGACATCGACTCCATTGGAGTCAACGAATTCCCAGATGACACGACAATTACGATTGGAACAGGCCTCCAGACCGTTTTTAGAACACAGCGCCTCGTCTTACTCGCAGGAGTCCGTAGCGAGCACCAGCAAGGGTAAAAGGCCGTCTGAGTCGACAATACCTTCTCCAAAGAAAAAGCGTACGCGAACTCTCACCACGCCTCATCAGGCAGCCGTCCTCTATGGGCTGCTTGCTAAGGTATATGCCTCTCTTACTATGACGTCCTGTCATAAATCTTGATTTGCATTCACTGGCGCAGTCTCGTTTCCCTAATGCCGCCGTGCGAGAAGAGGTCGGACGATCTATCGGGCTTAGTGCTCGCAAAGTACAGGTTCGACGTTGTCTGATCCCACTTTTGATGACTGCTCACCATATTTTGCTGTTTAGGTCTGGTTTCAGGTACTGCTTTTGACCTTTTGATGGAACGCAAGGAATGACTAGATGCGTTTTTTATTATAGAATCAACGTCAGAAAGATCGGAGACCGCAGAGTCAAAGTAACATGTCGCACAGATTACATGATAATTTTGGCACATTCCCAAGCGGCTCTGGGTCATTCCCACTTCCTCCAGGGCCGAGCTCAAGCTACCCAGCATCCACGTCGTACTCTGCTGAGATGAGGCGCTCAGCGGCGCGTGAGTATTACACCTTCGACCAGTCTTCTTACTCGGGCGAATCATCCTTGCAACTATCAGGTCCAGGGACTCCTGGCTTCCAATCATCATCTGACTTGACATACCGCGGACAGCGCGTTGTCCTGCATCGGCCAGGCACGGCTTCTGAGGGGTTCGTACGCTACAGCGATCTCCGAGATCGATCCTTAAGATCACCAAGCCCCCTACGCTTGTATTCACCATCCCCAGTCTCGAATTCTGCAAATGCCAGTAGGTCGTACGAGCATGATTCTTCGCGTACTCTTCCGCCTCTATCATTCCCTCCAGCACCCCCCCGCCCAAGTTTTTCTGCCCCTAGCTCTTCTTCCGGACCACCTCGCGCCGCACTCGACCCTCCTCATGATAGAGAGAGACGGTCATTGACGCCTGTAAACATGTTTTCTTATCAGCCTCCCGAGTCGGCGGCACCAGTTACATGGTCTCATTCTTACGCAGTGCTGCCACAACTTCGACGACCCGCTTCTTCGTATGAATCTACATACCAATCGTCCCATTCACCCCTACCATGGGCGCTGCATGATCATGGCACTGCAGATAGAAGTGTCACGCCCTCTACGGCCGCCACAGAGCGACCGCCCTCAAGTGGTGTCGCTGCGGCGGCAGTCAGGCCGCCTGAGAGGTCTAGACGCTACGATCCCGTTCGCGGTATGTTCATATATTCTTTGCCCCCTGAGGATCATTAGAACCACAGGATTAAATGCGAAAAACTCAGTACCATTGATACATCCATGTCTACACGTTACCATCCACGTCTCTTCACGAAACTTACTACGTCACCGATCTCAGATATGATTCTATGTTAATGCCTTTTATTGCCTCCTTTTCACCGTCTACCTGGGACTCTTGATAAGTACTATAAATTTCGCGTCAGAGTTGTAATTAAGTATCACTTCGTACCACTTGAATAATTTGTTCTATCTCGTCATTTCGTGCAGCGTCTGTTCATATAATATATTAATGCATCGTAATACACCCGAAATGTGCACATAATTGTCTTAATTGTCGAAACAGTTGAGATGCCAGCTACACATTACACACCGGTACTTCTTTTTTCCGCCGCAAGCCTAACCTGCAGTTGAGCCCTCTTTCTCAGTTTTGTTTCCATTACCCTAGGATCAGCGATGTATCGATCGTGGACTTGTGCCGGTTGCATAGAGAGCATTTGTTGGGGTAGAGATTCAGGTGTTTTGAAGCTTTCGTCTATGGATTGCGGTATATCGGTGATTTCTTCTGCTATGGTGCATTGAGCACGGAGTTTCTCCCTTTCGAGTCTAGCAGATAGATCCTTACGAGGATCGGAACAGTAATCATCAGCGCTGATGCCAGTGGAAATTAGAGGGTGCGCCGATTCATCAATGGGGTTATTCTGTAATGTTACCTCCAAAAGGTGGGCGTCGCGTATACTTTGATGGGGAAAATCTATAGCAGCCGTATGTGACGAGATATTTGATGTCGTGGCACAACCATCTGATAGTGGCGCGAGTGTAGGCATGAGCGAGGAAGAAGGGAGAGGATGCGAACGATTATCTGGTACGGGCACCGAGGATGTGTTTGTATTCCTCATTGGAGTATTGACAAACGTATGTGCTGTCGATACGTGAGGCAATACTTCGTCCGACGATGATAAATGAATAGGGGTACTTTGTGGCACCAAACGATATAACTCCGGGCCATACTCCGTTCGTCGAGAAGGGGGAAGCGAGTCCGATGATCGCGCTACGAGAGCAGGGGCAGACGATGAGTCCGATTGAGCGGAGAGGAGAGGATCGAGGTGGCGTTCAGGTCTTTTACCTTTAAAGCTTCCCCGCTGATTGTCTAATCCACGTTTCAGATGAGTCTGAACAGATTGAGCGAGAGAACGATGGCCGGGCCTTATCACAGACAATCGCGGGGAAGGAACTGGTAAGCAGTTTTGAGCACTTGAATGCGCCACTGAGCGTTCAGCCACGGGCGGTTCGACCTCCAGAAGGGCACCCTCAGCGACGTCGACACGGTTTTCCGCAGTTTCATATGCAAAGTGTTCCTTCTCCCTCGCCTTCCTCGCAGTGGAATATCCCGGCCTCCCTGACGTGTCACAGGCATTATTGGCTAGGTCAGCATGAAACATGAGTAACGTTGAGAAGGAAACGTGGTCTCACAGTTAGGGTTCGTCCTAGCAGTCTGTTCGCTTCCTCTCTTGTCGGATTGATCTTCACATGGAGGGTTTACCCTTCTAGCATTGGTCAACGATTCGCGAGTTGGTTGAACGTCATTCGTGGGGTAACGCCTTCCTGTTGGGGAATTTGAAACTGATCTACCGCTACTATGTCCAACATTGCGTGAGGGGGAACAAGAACGGGAGTGGGAACGGCGGACAGAACGCCATCTCCGACCAAGTTGTGTGGGTGAAGGTTCTTCATCGACCGCGTCATACTGTTAGACGTGAGTGAGAACGTACAGCCGTTGAGATGGCCCAGGACACGTACTTGTACGACGCTGTCATAAATGAAGAGATCACGAAAAGGAGATCTCACAAAAGAATATATTTCTAAATCCAATATGTTATCAGCAGGTTATGAGGATGAAGAAGCCATTTACCGTGCGCAAAATGCTCAGCATTTACGTAACGCCTTCCCTCCACGTAAGGTCCATCGAGATCAAGAAATTCGGCAAGCAATTTCACAGCAGATTCAGATCGAATATCAAGAGACTTCATCAATGATATGGTGAAAGTGGTGAGAAACTGAGGCTTGTTAAAAAAAGAGAACTCTTCGGAATGATACGAAACACCGACCTCAACATCAATGTTGTCCCACACTTGCAGCTCACGCCGTAGAAAAATTGTAGTACGTGTGATCAGATCGTTTGATGCGGCAAATAGGGCTGGTGTAGGGTATGGGCGATAACGCGTGTACGCGTTCGATGCTACATGCTGTTGTTTGCCGCCTTATGAGAAACTTTCAAAGTCGGAAACAGCACACAAATAATGGCAACTCACTTTTGCGTAGAGATTATGACGGTATATCCATCTTCTCTTCTCGATAGATTGCGCGAGCCTGTCACTTGCTAGCCTCTCTTCCCATAACCTTCTTTCTCGCTCCCTTTCCCTGGCAGTACGCTGCCGTTGTCGAGCATCAGCATTGCGTTCGGGGACGGGTGACTTTCGCAAAGGAGGCAAATAATGCTTGCGGAAATCGTATTTAGAACGGATGTTGTGAAGGAGGTAGTCCCCAACCGATTGAGAACATAGTGGACACCGCCGCGATTGCTCTGATAGGTTCCCTGCTCAACATATTTTACATGGGCTAGACTAAAAGATACTCACCTGCCCACATCGTGACACATTCAAAACAGAATTCATGGAAACACGTCGGAAGCACAGTACGGTCCACAATGTCTTGTAAACATATACTACATTGAAATTCGGGGTCCCCGGTATCATCTATGTCATTGGATTCTGACATTGAATTAAAAGGAGAGGGAGGCACAGATGTCTTAAGCTTTATAGGCTTGCTAGACGGGCTTCTCGCTTTCCGACTCATTCACTGATATTCCACTGGACAGCGGCACGCAATGAGTCTGTAGGCATAGCATCAGTTGCCGAGAAGTAGATATTTCTAAGTCTCAAATTCCTACTACTGTTTTCCTCGATCGCGAGGGGTATTGGCGAAAATCAGTCGTAAACTAATAACTGCAAGTAACCTGACCCCAATCAGTCAGCAACCGCTCACGTGGTCGGCTCCGCCCCCTCACGTGTTCATCTCAATTGTGCGTCGCGTCAGTCAACGAATAGGTAGTCGTCCCTGCGAGAAAATTGGTTACCGTTCTACTCAAGAAATGCTCTACAACTTTTTTGAAGGATTTTAAATGAAGCCGGCTGCAAACCGACGGATCTCTCCTTGCAGAACATATTGACATGGAGTTTCAAGAGTTCGATATAACCAGACTCGTATTCGCGACGCTCATGTGTACTACAGAGCAGCGAGGAATGAATACTTTACAAGACAGCAGCAGTGACGAGACACTACCCTTTCTGAGAAGATGTGAAACGTCTAAACGCTTGTTGAAAGGAGAAGTAGAATCCTTATCGAGGGAACGAGCATCGAGGTCCACTGTAAAGATCAAAGGGTTGACATCAATATAGATTACCAGGTCTTTCAACTAGGTCCAAATTGTGCTCTCAAGACATAAGACCAGCACATATTTAACTAGTAAAAAAGATAATAATTATTTCTAACATTTTCACTAGAAAGGTTCTAAAGAGAGCGAGGAGAATCTTGCTTGTCTTGCGACGAAAGCGCTCATAGAAACTTCCTCGAGTACTTGTTTATTAAAAAGTAGAAATGAGAGCTTCGTGCTTCTCGACAGCGCCGTTTACTCTTTAAGAACGCTACCTGGGCGTTGTTTTGCAAGGAAAAACGGAGATCCTCCGGCTCAATGTTCGGAATATGGACGAAAAATTTCTTCTCTCTTGCGCGCTCATGAAGTACAAGGCTTTAACGTATGACCCTGCCGGGAGCGGTGCAGCCTGAGAAATTTAGTTAAGAAGCAAGTACTTTCAGGCAGGCACGCTTTCGCACATTCATTTCATCAATACGTTGCTTGACAACTTTGGGGTACCATTCGTGCAGACAAACGGCATAGTATTGATCATCTTGAGAAGATCAGTTGTTCGAAACATAGCCTATGGATCGTGTGGGAGACATTTACTTTAATTCAAATACGTACCCACGAGACTGCGGTTACCAGAGCGTCCTGTATCTAGCTCTGGGAAGTGAGATCAAATTGGGATTCACTCTGGACTAGAAACTATACCACACATACCAATATTTTATTGAGCATCTACGGCAACTTCTGATCTTTCTGGAGATTCGTCTTTGAAGACGCTTGAATATCACTAATGGAAACCATGCTGGAAAGATCAATGAATTTTTGTCACCGCTCGAGATGCCATGAAACGGAGGGCTGATCAATATGCCCTGATATCTTCTATCTACCACTCACGGACATCAAGATGTGGGTGAATTTCTCAACAATCTTTACGGAAACGCCGCAGGACCACATTTTGGGGTTCTTCCTTCGGGAAGCCGACTGACCAGGAGTTTACTAACGTCGGTGGGAGGCATCTGAAATTTGACAGATATGAAACACCAGACCTGACGGACCTAAATCGTGTCAATCCATTAAAAGACGCAATCAAAAGTGACAAACAAGGATGGACCGGAAAGGCATTCGCCCTAGTGTACGTAAATGGAGAAACGTCTAGACAGAGAGGGAGGACGTCATTGACCCTGAAATTCTCGCAATATTGTTATGGCGCATGTCATAATTAAATTTGAAAGCTAGATCTACAGCAGAACAATTGGATTTGTCGGAAGGAAGAACAATGTACACATCTTGTATCTCCGGATAGCAGATAAAAGTAGTTATCGGTGAATAGTCACAAACAATTGTTGGGAAGACAGAAGAGATCAATCTAGCAGAACGAGACATTGGAAAACCTGCTGATTCTTTTTCTCATGATGCCTCTACCATTTTTCATGCGCAGGGCGAACTAGAGGAGCTTAGGTGAGGCGAAGAGATAGAGTGCAGTCATGACTCACGATCAAGCTCCCACGTCCAGGATGAACGATCTTGGTGAGCGAGATACAAATACGACTTACAGAGCGTGAACGTGAAGTGCGGAGAAAGGGGACACAAGGCCGTACCTCAGCAATACTGTCGGGAGTTAATCGAGCATTAGGGTTGTGCGCTACTTCCGGACGATACGAACCAAGACGTTCAGAAAGGATAGCTAGATGATGGATGATCAATACAAAATCAACTCAGCGAGTTAGCATGTCACACCGCCATCAATAATCGCCTGTTTGGAGAAGAAACGATCAGTAATGGGAGACAGAGACTTACATAATACAAACATGAGCAACCTAGAGAGGAGGAAATTAGCTGGTGCCAGTGGCGCGGTAAAGATTGACGGACATGAATATTTTCTTTTCCAAATTCCTTTGCCAGGCTTTGAGACAAAGCGCGCAACCCAAATTTTCCCGCTGCAAAGGCACTAGTAGTCGTGTTTCCCCTGAGGCTTGCGGTGGCGCCAGTAAAAATCAAGGTTCCACGCTTTCCCTTATCTTCGGAAATCTTGTTCTCCTTAAAGGTGAGAATGGCTTCGCGGGAGAAAGCGAACGCGGCTTCGACGTTGAGTTCAAGGGAACTTCGTATATCTTCAGGCGTTACTTCCAAGAATGGCTTCCAAACGCCTTGCCCAATATTGAAGATCGCCACGTCAATTGAGTATTCTGGCGCAACAAATTTGGTGCGAATTGACTTCCATACGTTACTGATATCACTGGGAGAGTACGTTTTGACTGGGAACGGGGCGGCCTATCCAAAGTTAAGGAATAATGTCTTTGAGAACTGTTCAACATACATCGCCTCCTGCGGAATTCAACTCTTGAGCGAGGTTGTTCACCGTGTCGGCCCCTCTTGCCACTAAAGCCACACTATACCCAGACTTGGAAAAGACGCGCCTACAGAGCATTCCATCAGAGCTCAGGTCATTATATCATTGAACACACGCTGCTGAAGCGCCTGTCCCAGAACCTGCCCCAAGACCTACGAATACCGTACATGAGCGAGGCTTCGACATGATGTTATCCACTTCTTACCCGCAACGACGAGGACTCTTCGAGCTGCTATAGAAGACATCTCAACACGTCAATGAGATCTGGTTCAAAGTAAGTCTGAGATGCTTACATGCCATTCTAAATCGTTGATTTGTGATTACATCACCTCATTTCATCAGCTCATCAGCAAAGTTTGTAGACAATTGACAAAACCTATTCATGCAAACAAATTGAATGTTTGCTCCCCCTCGTCACTTTGCGAAACCCGGTCATGTTCTCTTGGGTCAATGTTTCTACCTGTGAAACCACCGAATGTCCTTCTAGATCAGTACCTTTACTTTCCAGCTGGGAGCCTTCAGAGATGCTTTTTGTTTTGTCATTGAAGAGTTCTCGGCCAAAACAGTACATAAGGATCCGGACTACATAAAGGTACAAGGCCAACCTTCTGGGAGGCTCTTATCCTTTATGCATAGTCCTTGTTCACTCGACAAGTCGACGAGACAATGATGGATGGAAAAAGTGCGTACCACCGTGCACATGGAGAGGTGTGTTCATAGCCTCTGGAGCTTTTATAGCGAATTGTAAGTTCACCTTGAGAGATCTAGATCTGCTGTCACCATGGAAATGCACGGCCCAGACTCTTTATTCTGCCTGTAGGGTTCACCAAGGCACCAGTCATGTTTTGAAACACTTCATGCTTCAACTAGAGAACAGATCCTTATTCATCAATTGAGAAATTCTCAGTAGCTGTGTCGCCTTTTGACTACATAGGCCATGCCATTCCTTGACTTCATTTGTTCGAGTTGACAATCCTCATCGCCCTAAGACTTCGACCTGTGTACATATTCACCAATTTCAACTGATGTCCCTTGATCAAGGGTAATTGGTGATAAAGATCTTGATTGCCCTCGGTACATGTTGATCCCCATGAACATTCAAGGTTCTTAGTGCCTATTCCCTTCAACCAGAGCCCCCGTTCCTCATTATCCAAATCCTGCAAAAATGACATTCATGAGCTCATCCTCCGTTTCTTCTCAGTTTTCTGGTTCTTACTTGCCCTGTTCGCTGTCCGTGGTGTGTGAAGATTCGGCTCGAAGATTGGATCAACTACACTCGACTAATAACTGTTTTCTGAAAAGCTTCTACTACTGTTGTGGAACCTCATTTCCTGAATAGCCGCGCAGACATATGTGAAAACGATTGTAGGTATTTCTATGCTATTGGTGATGTCAGTGCCGCATTGAATTGGACTCTCGTTTGACGCTGATAGATATATGTAGAGAACTACTGCACTATCGACGATTCTACTCCTCTTCGGTGCGATTGTTCGATCGCTAACTAACGAGAATGCTACTGTGATATGCGCCAATTGCCTTCTTAACATTGATGGATTCAACACAGAATTGAGATGTATAAAGGTCAACTTGACCGTAAGCCCCGTTTCATCCGTTCTTCAAACCAGTTTCCAACCGTTTTCAATGGTCGCTGTGAGACCTGGGACGGAATTATTCTTCCAATTACAACAGTGTCCAGTGGGATCTCAACTCTAACATGAATCAAAGGTGTTTTGCATTCATCGTCACTGAGTCCTCAACCGACATCTGTTCCTGCATCCACTGCTACAACAACCAACGACCCTATCTTGAGATCCGCAACTCCATCCAACCCGACGATCAAGGGCAATGGTGGCGCGGTTGTTCGCTGCACATTATCTCCATCCTTGTGATGATCTTGATAACCTCGATTATTGCCCGATTATGAATCACGATGTTACTCAAATGAACTGATGCCCAATACCGCAATAATCCTCTCGAATCTGTACATATTTATGTTCATTTATATTGATTGCAGCGGATGTCGCTAGTGCCTCATTGTTGACTGAAGGCGTTCAGTCAGAACTTGATCTTTGCGATCTACCCGGAGGTTACATCTCACAGGCCTCTTTCGAGCAGGATCAGTTGACAGCTTCCTGGCTTCTAGTGTCTTGGTGTTTTTATATATGTGCATGGTGCCTGCAACTATCACGACATTGATTGACGCTCGTTCTGCGGGATAAGTAAGTATTGACTCTTGAACTCAACAATACTCATTGTTTTTAGCAACTATCTTGTCACTTTGAAAGAGTTCTCCGGTTGCAATTCTTTAAGCATAGGTGCCAATCTGACAAGCTGCAATGATCGTCGCATGATCCACTTTGAGCCCGACGAGCGCTGCTTATGATCAGGGATCAAATTATTTTTAGCTTCTCATTCATAGCTCCATAGGGAAGATACTCCATATAAGTCTTGCTGTTCGAACAACTTGTCGAACTCTGTCCAGACATATCCTTAATTTCTCCTTCCTGAGAGTTTAACGAAGCAGGAAATTTGGTGGAACTCATTTGTACCCATTCTTGACGCCGACCGCTATGGCATTTTGACATTTTAAAACGAGATGCACGTCTATCAATTCGATAAACTAAGCCCCTTGAGTTGCGGAAGGTAGTTGACACAATTATTCAGACTGGAGCATCGCATCTGAACGTCAGACTTCAGGTCCGGCATGTCATATCAGAAATTCTGTCGAACCTTGGGTCTCTATGAGAAATAAAAGTCATGATGAAATGCTGACTTTTCATCATATCCTGCCTTCTCTAAAGTCTCACAATGTCACCTTTCTCCATCTTCCTGATTTCTGTGACGTTAGTTTCTCATGGTACGCGCACTTCTGTCATTTCATTATCACGGAAGAACTGATGAGCGTCACGGTCGTACCAAGTGTCAGCGGCATTGGCTCATCGCAGTACTCACCAACTTCTGGCTCGCCAATCGAATTTCGACCCGAACGAAATTCCAACCGCATGCACAAGCCGATGCGCCAGTCTTGTTTCTACGGTAAATGTAGGTCACTGGGATCCTTATTTGATGCGTGCTTGACCCGATCATAATTCAAGGCTTGCGCAACGTCAACTGATCCCGCTTGCGGATGCAGTTTGAGAGGCGAAGAAAGTGACGTTGACTGTCTCAACTGCATCCTTTACAGCAGTGGATCCACTCCACCTACAAGCATTATCCAGTCTGGTCAAACTATCGTTGATGGTCAGTTTTTTATACTATGAAAATGATTACAGCCTCAGGACCTCCATGATAAACGCAGAATACGTCCAAGCTTGCAACTTGGCTGGCGTCTTTGTCCCCGCGACCACGCTCAGCGGAGCAGTCTCTGAAATAACGTCAACGTTCGCTGGAAACTCATTTACCTCTGTTGAACCCGAAACAGTGACCTCAGCGACCGGTGCTGGAAAGATCCCAGTTCCAACATCTTCGTCCACTACTGCTATTCCTACGGAGACAAAATCAGGGAGTGGTATTGGAGGGTTAGGGGGGATCGGCGGAAACAACAATAGTGGATATAAGATACCAGTGAAGAAGACGGCTGGCAAGGCTGCCACTGCCGCTGTAGCGGCTATGTTGGTGGTCTTCTTTTGAGTGCCCAATAGTGTTTCCTTGGGGACAAACTAAAGATGAAACATTCTATGCATTGCTGATGGAAAAAATCTTTCAACTGGAAAGTGCCGTTTTCTACCGTGTCAAGAAACAGATTACAGGCTTCTTGGCTCGGTTTTCCACCTGAAACAGCTATCAACAAATGTCCAATCATTTTCAATCATTCAATATGATATTCACCTGTTCTACAAAGTTTATCGTACATTGAAGGGATAGTCATAGATTCCGAATACATTCTAATGATATAGATTCATATTGACTTTATGAGGCCAGAGCTGCAGATAATTTGAAACCTCACGCTTGTTGCAGGCCTCGATTCTTTTGTTTCATCTATGCCATTCTTTTTTGTCTGCATGCAGATTTCTTGTGGTAATTGTTTTCAATGGGAAAAGCAAAAAAGAAGAAATGTGTTATGCCATCTATGTCAGGTTCCTGTCATGACCGCCACCACCGCCGGTACTCAGCCCCAGCCCCAGCCCCGGCCCTGGTATGTCCAAAGTCACCAGACCAGCTCCACAAAGCCCTGGGCCCAGACCGCTACCAACACCAGCCATCAGTGGCCATCAACTCCCATCACTGCCCATGCACACCACATCAACACCGCCCCGGCAATCCCCGACCGCCCATGCCACCATCAGCACCAACCCCAGCAATCCCTGGTACATCACCGCCCGTCAACGCCACATCAGTGCTGACCCCAGCAATCCCCAGCACTCCCTCCATCCAAACTAGGCAGTCATCATGTGCCTCACATCAATGCATCACACTGGCCTGAACTCCACACCCCGCACCCTCCTCTTTGGTTGACTCCTCACCTCCCCACATCGTTCATATTTCCCATGCTCCCAAAGCAAGACCCTTTCTTTGTGAGCTTCCTTTATGCCACTTGACTGACATCAACACCCACAGCATCCTTGCACAATCTCCGGGCTCCAGCAAGAGCCCTGGTGCTCCCGTACTGCTCCTTGCACAATTCCTGGGCTCCAGCAAGAACCCCTGCACCATGACTTGCCACGGAGCCCGGGCTTGGACCCCGGAGCATGCCTGCCCCCTCGTATATAAGTCGTAAGGTAGAATATGGTACAGTAGTGTTGATATTGCATACTTCCTGGTCTCTAGCTTGTCTTGTTTACTATCTCAATTGACTTCTATTATCTCATCCTTATTTCCTTGCTTTCTTGTACTCAACTCGTTTCTCTCTTTACTTTCATACTACTCATCTTGTTCTTGTTCAAATTTACTTGTTTCCCATCTCCAGCCCTCTTTCTAAGTTCTCTCCCATCTCTCTCCTTCTTTCTCTTCCATCTCATCTCTTGCCTCTCCTTTCTTCCAGTTCCGACTCTTTCGCCACTCCATCTTTTTCCAGCCCCAGGACTTAGCGAGTCCCATGCCTGAACCCCAGCCTGCCTACACACTCACTTCCAGGACTTATTCCAAGCCTCGGAGCTCCCTTGACAGCCCCTTGGACCAGTCTTGGTCCCTCTGCACTCACCCTTGCCCCCCTCAGTCCTGGTTTGTATGCCGTGCCTGCCCCTTCAGTTGTGCGTGTAGACTTTGTGCGTACCAAGTAAGGATTCGCCAGTGGTCTGAGCCCCCATGGTCAGTGGAACCTGACAGTTCTGTTGACTGCGGGGGCTTCTTCCTAAGCAAGACCTTATGAGGCAGACTCAAGGTAGCTACAGATACAAAGTCCTACATGAGGGTGAGGTCTGGGGTTAAGTTCAGGGCTTTGTGCGGGTGTGCTTGACCTTTAGAGGGTTAGTGGGAGGGGGTTCCAGGCTGCTAGGGCAAGTCTGGGGTTGTGTCGGGTGCTCCAGGGTATGGGGCGTTGATCCAGGATCAGGGCGGCAAGTCTAGGCTTAGTCTGAGGGAAGGCAAGGCAAGATGGGGCAAGACAAGCTGTGAAAGGAAGAACAGAGATGGAAAGGGAAATGAGAACAAAATGAGATGAAAGCAAGTCAAAGGGATCAAGGAGGACAAGGGGAAATGGGCTGAAAAGGAAAGAGACTTTAGGAGAAAGAATAAGAGTTTATGAGGACAGACAAGAGAACTGAGACAAAATATGGAGAGTATGAGGCAAAGGAGATTCAGACAATATAACTTCAATATCAACACTACCAGTATATGTGGATTATCTATGCCTTAAGTACATGACAGAGCGGGCTCTGGGATGGCAGGGTCAACTGTGTCTATTGTTGGGTGTTGAGCGTGATTGCCAGGGTAATTGCTGGGTGATGCAGATGATGGTGGATTGGGCCGTAGCTGCAGGTGTTGGGTGTGATTGCTGGAGTGATGGAAATGATCACCAAATGATGCTGGAGTGATGTGTCTGATGGCAGGCCATGCCATGGGAAATTCTGGGTTGATGCAGGGAAGTCCAGGGTCATGGTGATCACCAGGTGTCAGGGTTAGGGGGGGGGGCGGCAAACCCAAGAGTGACAGGTGTCACAGTGGCAGTAGGTGCAGCGTCATGATGGTTGGCAGGGCAGCTGAGGGGCCAGTGGTGTTGTCCCAGGGAGGTAGGGGAGTCATGGTGTTGTCCCAGGGTGGTGAGGTGAGCTCTGAGAGTGGGTCATGACAATCTATTTGTTGACTTTTTGCTTTGGAAAAGTAATCTTTCATTGTCTCTAACCTTCCTCTCTCTAAAACTTGTGGGATCCGTTTTCACCAAAAAAAGAGACAAAGAAAAGTGTCATGCCATCTTAAATGCACATATCTATGAAGGAAAAAGGTTTGAGACAATGAAAAGTGCCTTCTTCCAAGGCAGAAAAATTTGCCAAAGAAATGGCTTGGAAATGGCATAACACATTTCTTTGTCACTTTTTTCTGGTGGAAGCAGGTTCTGGTGCTGGCAGTGATAGATGCAAACAGTTTCCTTGTTGTAATTTAAGAACATCCTCCTGCGTCAGGACCGCAATGTCAACCCAAAAAGTGGTACTTACCACATTGACTTGCACATTGTGATGACATCTTGCGCCCACAGAACTTCACTTCAATATCTGTATGCCCATCGTTGATGATGTCCGCTTGCAAGATCATTCTCCTCTCTGGCTTGTTGGTATCTCAAGGCAAATTCATGCATCGTGGCTTTCTTGGACCCTGAGCGGATGTTTTTTCCCTGCAGTGTCAGGGAGCTGGAAGGGTTCCTTGGGCCACCTTCTCGCTCGCCAATCAGGTACCCTGGACGCACTTCCCCAAGTACGTATGTAAGCGTTGTACTAGAGTCCTTGTTGGTGTAAATCCAGTTGTGATGTCATTATGGAAGGGTTATCAGGCGAATTTTTACGAAACCAGTCATCAATGTATCTATAGAACTCTGTCCAAGGTGCATCCATCTATTGTACCAACTAGTTCGAATCATGAGTGAAACTCAAGCTTAAGGACCCTCCATGTTCATCCCTGACTTCCCAGTAATGGTATTTATGGATCACCTGCCGAATGACATAACGACAAAGGTACAGCATTCACATGTTGAGGGTTCACGTAAAGTGATAGATTTTGTAAGCCAGGCTAAGAAGTGTCCGTGCAATTCCCATCAAATTCCTTAGAGTGCAGGTCGAATCAAGCTTCAAGTTATTACACCATGCTGTTGACAAGTGCGACAGCTGGAGAGATTCTCGTTGTAAGAGAGTTTAAGAAAGATACTGGCAAGGCAAGCGTTCCCTGTGTCAGAAGTTCAGAGGACTAGATACACTCAATGGAATGACAGAATTGTTGTTTACAGATAGATTTCCAGAAGACCCAGACGACATATCAGATCGAATGGATCAAGCCTATAGCATATAATGTCTGTCTATACTCTAGCAAACAGTGTGACCAGTACGGACATCTTCGGTCTCCGCCCATGCTTACTTATCTCCGCTTGATCTCCAGAGTCAGCCGTGCGTTCTACCAATAATGTATGTTGACGTAAGCACAGTACTAACCTGCTGCTCTAAACCTTGCACAGATCCTCAATACTTCCACGTCATGAGATGCAGCTGAACGTCTCCATCGAAGAGTTCTGAAGACACCCCCGGATCAAATCGGACCGTTTGATGTTGGCATTTTTTGCGTTTGCTCTTCATCCATCAAAGAACACCTGGAGCATCATCACATGGCCGACGTCGGTTTTCCCATGCTGAAATGTTGCCACAAGCCTCACCTTGGGCCCCACATTCATGATGTTCGCTCGCCTTTCCAAGGTCCTCCTCTCCGGCTTGTTGGTGTCTCAAGGCAAATGAGCGCAACGTAACTTTGTTCTGCCCTAGGCTGATGTCGTTTTCCTGTAGTGTCAGGGAGTTCAATCTTGAAGTCAAGGGATTTGTCGAGTCACCTTTTCACTCGCCAAGGTGTAGGAATGCTGAACGGACCACCCCAAGTACGTGCTTATGCGAGTGCCGAACTGAAGTCGTACTGACTCTTGACAGTGTCAAAGTCTTTGCGATGCCGTAGAAGCGGCTAATGAAGTGCATTTACTCAAGAGTGGCCATGGAACAATGCTGACTTTGAATCATAGAAATGTGGAGGCTCCATACCTTGTGTATGCACTACCCCCTCCATCATACGCATATTTGAGAACTGTTTCGAATGTATTATTTCCATTGACCCGAGTCGGAGTATGGCTTTGCAAGGGGACATCGATGGTACGCAATTTTGAACTGCTTTTGTTTCACCCAGCTTAATTTTACACAGCCGTCGCCGAGGCGTGCTCTGTAGTGCCTCCCCCTCTTTCTGCTAGTTCCCCGAGTGCCAGTGGGTCTCCAAGTACCACCCGCTCTTCTGCGACCATGTCGACGACTCCCAGCGCCGCTTCCTCTTCCCCCACGCTCACTTCCCCTTCTCCCAGTGTCACTTCCCCTTCCTCCCGCGTCGCTTCATCTTCTTCGAGCATATCATCGACCACTAGCATCGCTCGTCTATCAATCTCGTCATCCAGTTCAACGTCTACGACACCGGCTGCTTCGTCGTCGTCCTCGCCGTCGTCTGTCGTCCAGTCTACGGTCACGACAATTAGCACCTCCTCTGCCGCTTCAGCGATGGACTCTTCAGTTCCAACTAGTAGTACTGCACCCAACGGTGCCTCTCAACTTGTCGCATTGAATGCCGTTCTGGGTGCAGGAGCTGGTGTCGTCGCTGGTATGGCTCTGGTATTGGTCTAGAAGCCTAAGGGTCACATGTCGCGGAATCTATATGGGGTGTCCTCCCGGACATCCGTTCTGACTACCTTTCGTCTGTACTCCTAGGATTTTACACTATTGAACCCTCCCGACTTTCAAGTGGATGCTTTTTTCGTTTGATATGACTTTCGTCGTCGGCACAGAGAATCTGTACATAACATTGATTACAGAAGGAAATGTTAGTCTTGATCAAAAGCGTTCGTGGGCGCGATGTGACAGTCTATCAATCTTTGGTAAGGCCAACTTAGTCAAGGAGGCCTCCTGATCGGCCTTCCGGATAACATCGTTACGCACAATGAAACCGAGGTGACAACATACAGATTTTTAAAGAACTCACACACAAATGGAGACTTGTTGAGAAGTTCAAGGGCATTTGTAGGAATCATTGAAAATCATGCGATATATTGCATGCATGGGCGTGCTCAAACGTTGTTCTTTTTTCCCTACTTCCTTCTTTTCACCCACCATCGAAGATTCTCCCTCATCTTTGTGACGCCCTCCTCTTCGGTGTGTTTGTGTCTCAAGACAAGTTGGCGTATGACAACCCTATCGGTCTGAATTGATGTCGCGTTTCTCTGTAGTGTTGATGTGAAATTGGAAGCTCATTTAAAACCTAACTGAGTGAAATCAGTTTGGATTTTGTATCAAACTTTGTATTCACTAGTTTGTGGGGCTTAGTCACACGACGACGCACACTTTTGTGAGGCAGGTAATAAAATTAATTGATTTAATCAAAAGTGACAATTAGAATCACTCAAATTGGGTGCAAAGGGTGTATTATACCAAAACCTGAAGTAATCTAAAGCTCCTAGGTCTAAGTAATCTGCTTACCGGGGATCCCGAGCCATGGCAATTGTTGACGTATGACGGTCAGGCTCACCTTACATTCTTACATTCTTTCATTCTTCTTTTTCTCTTTCTTACATTCTTCTATTCATCGTATAACATACGCCACCCACTCGTTGTAACATTCTGAGCGTACATGATTACTTATTCATTATCTCCTATATCTAATCAGCTATCTGTAGTTTGATTATCTACAGATATACAATAAAGTTGTCTCCACTTGTTGTGACATTCTGAGGGTTTGATTACTTACAGGTTATTGGCCTCATAGCTATCTCCTGTGGAAGAATTCAATCCTCGCAACAGACTTACTAAACAACTCAAAAAACTTTTTTTACATACACCATGTTGAACAACACACCCAATGGCAGACCACCCACCTTGCTGGAGGGACCAGCAATTTGACAGAACTAATTTTGTCCACTTTAAGAATTGGGTCCTGATAGCAGCTCATGCTTGTGGAGCAAAAGGGTACTTAGAAGGAACTATCCTGAAACCAGGGGCTGGAAACCCAGCTGTCCCTATAAAATCAGAACCATCTGAAACCTCAAGCTGGTTCTCTGACAACCCCTCAGCTACTGACCAGGATCTACAAGATGCATGGACACTTGGACTGATTATATACAACTGCAAAAATCCAGTCAGACTGGGCGTCAGAATGGATGGAACAGCCGCTGAAGCTTGCAAGTCACTCACCGATGCATATGGAGTGATGTCTAAGCTGGCAGCTATGGGTGCTGAAAATGCACTCCAATCCATTAGATTCACAGATGGAGCAGATTTTCCAATGCACATTGCAGACTTGCACACAAAATGGGCAAACACCACAGAAAAGGGAGCAAACATATCTGACCTCACTTTCCAATCCATCATCATGACATCCTTGCCAGAATCATGGAATACCATTATAGCAAGCATGTACTTGACCAAAAATTTGACGGATCTTGTATTGGGACTCTTGATTTATTGATTTATTTGGAGCACCTGAAACTCTGGAAAATTGTGACACCGTTGGTTATGGCTTTGTGAGCAGATATGAGACCCCAGAGAGATAAACTATTTGCATGAACCCAAACTGTAAACACACTGGACATACAATTGAGGGATGCTACTGGCAAGGCAGTGGAAAAGAGGGGCAGTTCCTAGCAAGCTTTAGAAACTGTGAGCAGGCACTAGCAACACTTGCAGCATCAACAAATGACAGGTACAAACCCCAAGAACTCCAATGAATGGGTCAGGAAAGCATTGAGCTAGTCTTCAGGGATGCACTGCACACCCCATGACTTCTTCTTGGCTAACTTGATCTCAATCAGAGAATTTGGCCACACTGGCTTCTCAATAATGTTTGCCCAAGGCAAGGCCACCTTCCAGGACCCAGAGAAAAAGATGGTACTAGTCAGGAAGGGTAGCAAAGGAATGTGCCTTCTTGACAACTTCCACTGAGTACAACCAATGACTGCAATGCTTGTGACCCACCTGGATATCCTGGTGGACTTGGATGGCTAGCACCACCATTTTGGCCATGCAGGGGTTGACGCTATCCAAAAGGTGGTCTGAGACAATTTTTTTTAATCAATGTGCCCAGGGCACTTGGCACCCATATTGCATGGCTGAGACAATTTGCTGGATGGTCTGGCAGTAAAAGGTGACTTAGAAGTTGAAGGATTGTGTGAGGACTGTATATATAGTAAGCACATATCCTGACCCTACAATTGTAAGCATGAAACCAAGGCCTACCTAGACAACTGCACCTACATTGATCTCTGGGGACCATTGACCAAAATGTCACTGGCGGGAGCATTATACATGATGCTGGTAGCTGATGGATGTACATCAGGACCTGCAGGGTACATCTTAACCAGGAAGAATGCTGCCACTACTCTTACAGCTTTTGCTACATACCACACTGAGTCAGAATGACAGACCAGGAGAAAGCTGAAGGCACTGTGGGTAGATGCTAGGCATGAATAGTGGAACAAGAGATGGGGAGACTATTGCACAACTCATGGAATCATTGTTAAACCAGTTGTCCCATATGCACACTCACAGATTGGTTTTATTGAGTGTGCTATTTGCACAGTCATTGAGGGTATTCAATATGTGCTAGCAAAGAGTGGCTTACTGAAGGACCTGTGGACAGAGGCTGCTGCTTCACAGATAGACACCTGGAACTATTGTCATGACTTCATGCTATTCCAGAAGAGTCATGGACAAAAATTCATCAAAAGATAAACCACTTACACCCATTTGGTATTGTCATGTTTGCAAAGGTCCTTGTCATGACCCACTGCCCAACCTCAGGACCAGGCCCCAGGCTCCCACCCAACGCCAACACCAACGCCAACCCTGCCCCACAATGCCCTGGGATCAGACTACTACATAACCAACCACCCCAATGGCCATCACCAATCCCCTCAATAAACTCCAGGTGTAACCAGCAGGTTACCATAGCTAACTGGGGCATGTTGTAATGTGCCCAATTTCCTTATATAGCACCTGACATGCATCATGGATGCACATCAGTAGATTATGTAAGAACAACATGTTGTATTCAGAACATATCTAGTCTAATCCAATATTTTTGTCTGATTCAGCTACTGCATGATACATGCAAGATTGTTCTATCTGTAGCCAATGGCTACATTTTTTTGAATCTTCTGCTATCTGCTCATTAAACTTCATAAATTCTTTTTTGCCACATCAACCTATTATTCTCTGAGAACTACCAGTACCCCAGACTCCACAAGGTCTGCATCCTGAATGCAGGACCACAGAGCCCCAGTATCAAGCTATAAGGGCATGGTCATTGCCCTTGCCTCATGATTTGCATATAAGCATGCCAGGAATGAATGAGGTAGTCAAGATCCATATGGATCATATGCATGACCAGTTTAACTGCTTAGTAGATGACTCTTTGGGAGTCAGCTTCAAGTTTCCTTGACAGGGTCAAGCCTTGTTGAGCTGAGGAAAAGCATATGAAAGCATATGTGTCATGACCCACTCCTGGAGCTTGCCCACCACCCCAGGGACAACACCACCAACACCCCCTACTCCCCCGGGACAACACCAACCACCTCTGCTGCCTATCACAACGCCACAACAGCCACCACGGTGACATCTGTCACTCCTGGGTTCACTGCCCCCTTGACCCTGACACCTGGCAATCACTGTGACCCTGGAATGTCCAGCGTCAACCTGGAACCTCCCATGGCATGGGCTGCCCTCAGACAGATCACCTCAGCATCCCCCAGCAATCAGTCCCCTCACCCAGCGATCACTCCAGCAATCACGCTGTCAGGGGACTTCCATTTTGGGACCTCCAGAATTGTTCCGGGGCAGTCCGGAGATTTCCGGACTTCCATTTCAGGACATTCTGGAGCTATTTCCATTTTGGGACCTCCGG
>JAGGAU010000118.1:0-33335 GCA_017657275.1 Termitomyces sp. T108 | reverse complement strand
CGAAATACGTGAGCCATCACCGGATAATCACATTTGTAATGTAAAACAGACCTTGACCCCAGTGGACAACGGTAGTCGTACCAAGGTCATTCAAAATCGGGGGATCAAAACAAATCACATGTACTTTGGCTGGTTCTCCTTGCCATTCCACGCTTCGACATCAACGCCCAGTCATAAATCATCGCATCATATTGCGTAATAAAGCGTCAAGACACCCACAAATACACAGTGCAAATCCGTAAGGCAAACCATGTCAGCAACGCAGCACCCTACGTCATGGAGCAACTCCATACGATTTCCATAAATTCTACCCCTACTTCATGGATGAGATGAAAGAAAAGTCCTGTTCAACATGTTTAACCGCAGGTCTGCATATGACCGAGCGTTGCGCACGGACACCAGCGGATTGAGCACATCATGTTGAAATCAAGGGTTGAAATTTTACATATCAGAAGGGATTTCAGGGATAAGTAGTAACGGAAGAGATACGCCTACACACCAACCTTTAAGTAGGGGCAATAATCGACAGCTTCCGCTCACAGCTGGCCTGTTCGACATTATGCATCTTAATCGTTTCTGCTCATTCTTTTCAGTTTTATCCCTCTCTCTCATCCCTACTTCCTTTTCTGCTCCTGTGACAGTTGGAGTTGGAGTAGCGTCGAACGCCTCGACATTCGATCCAATCGTTGCACGTGCGAGATTCTATGGCTTTATAAAGCAGAATGAAATCAAGGCCGGGAGAGTGGGTAAGGTAGCGCTCAGGCACTATTCATCTGATTGTGTTGGAGGTAAGACAATGTTTGGTTCAGAAGTATACTGGGGAAGTACTGACGCCAACACAGACGGCGGGCCAGACGCGGAACATATGACAATCTTCCTTGACAATGGACGCCACTTCACGTACCTTACATCTTCACTACCCAAAGAAGTACATGGAATCAAAATGTCCATGATGGGGTTAGGAGATATTGCACGCAAGATTAATTTCGTTCCTGAATTGACCTTCGTTGGTCTACAACGCTTTTGCGAATTCGTGCCGACTTCACGACCTGTAATCAAAGAGGTCGCTTCCTCGCCGGTTTATCTTTCCCAACAACAACCCGATAGAGTCATAGCGATGATTCCCCGTACGTCCTAATGGTTTTCAATAGTCTCACAATCTGAAATCTGTCCAGACCAGCACAATCCAGGCACGGCACACCAGGCTGCATACTATGATAACAGACTTGGGGCATGGGTACAAAGCACTGGAGTCTACTGGGATCCAGATACGCGTCGTTGGCTATCGATACGACTGCACCCCAAGATGGAAGGATATATGAGGCCCTCCGGATCGGCACAGGCCGGTCAAAGTGGTAGTTCTGGCCGTCACTGATGATTGTAAGAGCAGAACGCACTTGTACACTGATGTGCAAACAATAGACTCCGGTAGCCTATTTGTACTTAGTT
Source organism: Termitomyces sp. T108 (assembly GCA_017657275.1). Classification (NCBI taxonomy): domain Eukaryota; kingdom Fungi; phylum Basidiomycota; class Agaricomycetes; order Agaricales; family Lyophyllaceae; genus Termitomyces; species Termitomyces sp. T108. The sequence continues at coordinate 31,886 of JAGGAU010000118.1, read as the reverse complement.
TTGTAGCAACGATGTGCCGTTGATGTCAGAAGTTCAGGAAGACGATTTTGTATCTCAACGGAGTATCAGGTCAAGTGCCGCAGCAGAGGCGGAGGAATGATAACGCACTTTGTCCAAAAGACCAACGGTTGACCTTCAAACTTGAAAGCTTCAAGTTTCAGAATCTCAGTAATATCATTTATCGATATTGATGGAGGATTCGGACCAAGTTCGGACTTATGAACAAACTCTGATTCGTGGGCGTTATGTGGCTGTAGCGGTCTGGTTCCCGCTATGGAATTGACCGGCAGTTATCAGAGCGTGGTTCACTCTGCATAACGGGTCACAGTATTGTAACAAAGTTTGTTCTAATGGGACAGGTAGTCCAACTGGTTCGTCGAGTGCAATTCCGACGTGTTCCATTTTAGGCAAAACGTTACAGTGGCGTGACATGGATTGATAACAGGCTTGCACTACGCCTTCAGCGTCAATATTTGGAAAGGGATGATCCACTTTCCGTCGTCTCTACACAGCTCGAGCACTCTTCCGAGTCGGACTGACAGTCTGAAACTCAATGCAACGCAGCAAAAGGCACCGACCCACAAGATTTTACTGACAATTGAAGAGGAGTTACATGATGCTCGCCGCGTTCACTCTCACGGTCAGGAGGAGGACCTCCGTCTTGCATTGAACATGCTCATTGAACGACTTTCGCAAGTTGTGAGTGTGTATGACTCGAAAACTGGGTGTCATTCTTCATTTTCAATCAATTTGTAGTCCACGATGTTGAGCGATGCCTATAAAACAAACGCAGATCTCGAAGTCCAGCTCAATGTCTCCAAATCCAACCTGACACTCATAGCTGCGAATAACGAGATGCTCGAAGATGCGCTAAAACAGCGTGACGCGACAACACAGAACTTGGGCTGGCGCCGCACCTCTGCGCGTGCACACAGCACCGATGACGTCCTCCAGTCCAGCGGAGGCGATCGCACGCCAACGTCCGCCATAGAGCCCTCCGCTACACAAGAGAATAGTCGGTTCTTTAAATTCCGATTTACACAGGGGTCAGGCTCCAGTTCTACTGGTACAAGTCGGCCGGGAACCCCTGGAGCATCGCCTGCTATGTCCGCGGCGAGTTTAAATTCGCCATCAATGCCTGCGCTTGGGACGGTAGGCGTGAAGGATCGGGAGAGGGAGATACAGCTGGAGAAGGAGCTGGAGAAGGAAAGGAAAGCGTGTGAAGAGGCGAAGAAGGCCAAGCGGGCGTTGGAAGCAGAGTTGGAGTCGTTATCTCAAGCTTTATTCGAAGAGGTTCGTTGTGTTTTATCTCTCCATTAATCTCCTCGCATTACTGGTTTTGAAATAATAGGCAAACAACATGGTCGCTACGGAACGTATCCGCCTTGCGGATATCCAAGAAGAACTACGCGAAGCCAAACTCGAGAAGGAAGCTCTTCGAAGCGCACTTCGCCTTCTGGAGGGCCATGCAGCCAGCCCCGGCCTCCCATCTGCCACAGCCTCCGCGTCTACCTCGCCAAATATCATAATTTCAACGTCTGCCACCGACGTCCCCGTATCCTCCTCCACCTCCTCTACGACATCACCTTTGCCTTCACAGCATCTCCCTTCCTCCTCCCTCTCAACCACCAGCAGTAGCAAAGTCACCGCCTGTCCTCCTCCACTATCATCTACGGTGACCATCCGCCCTTCCCTACCACCGCCTGCACCGCTGGAGGTACCCACAACACCGTTCGATTACGACGCGGCGTATGTTGATACGCCGACTCCGAGACCGCAAGTAGAGGTTCCGCTTGCTGGACCGGATGCAGATAGGGAGCCGGGAACGAGTACAAAGGGTGTACCTGAGGTCGCCGATCCGGAAGTGAAGATGGAGGAACGGGCGTCTGGGGAGGCCCAGGAGCCCAATGCGCGGGGGCAAGGGGACCCAGAAGGGCGCGTCGAGGTCGGCCAGGATGAGAAGGAAGAAGCGGCGATGCGGCAGTCTCACTTACTTGATGAGAGGAAACGCAGGCCGCCGGAACTTGACCTTCTCTCTGGTTCGCATCTACTTGGTCTCGAGCACGAGCCGGATCCATGGGCGGGTGCACAGTCTGCGTCCAATCTGGCGACAAAGGGGTCGGTAGGTCAGACTTCGTAAGCAGGAGTCAGTTAGGAACTCCCCTGAAGTGGAATTTGCGTGTCATTAATAATCAAAGAGGGCGAGCTATACCTGCACAGGATCGCATGAACTAGCCGGGCGACACAGATAGCGGTGGCTATCATGTCATTTGGTTTTCAGCATGGATTGTGGTTGCAGTGGTGGTGGCGGCATGGTGCGCATTACCTTACTTATTCTGTTCCAGGATTGTATTGGTGTCATGTCCTGGTAATGGTTGACTAGTCGTGCACCCTTGAACGAAGGTTTGCATTGGGAAAACCTCGTCTTTCCCCTCAGCTGTGCTAAACTCGTCTGATAAATCGGGACATTGGGACTTTGGTTTTCTCCTCACTAGTACTTGTGTATATATTCTAGAGTTTCATACTATCGTGGGTTGTCATTGTAGAGTGCCTGTAAACATGTGATATTATTTTAGATATGACGTTTGCTTCTCCAGATATCACGCACTTAAGAAAATCCTGTGGCCTTCTGCCTCGGACTTCATTGCTTATATACAGTAATTGAGTAAGAATGGGCTTGGAATCTCAGTCGTCTTACGGTCGAATTTATCTGGTCTTAATAGCTCGAAATAAAATCATTGGAGAACATCGTTCCTTTCATTCAAGAATCAATATATTGGATTGTTACACGATGGATGTAGTCGAGTAGTGATACATAACTAGGTATAGAATATGGTAACACTAACTAGAGGAAGAGCCAATTGAATGCCATCCAGCACCAAGATATTGATGATCAAACTGAAGTTTGCATGGTGGACTAGGGCTGATAATCAGTTTGGTATACGGTGTGTAGACAGCCTTTCGCATATGCTCGGGAAGCCATATCAATGGATCTCCTTGTTGAGATGTGACCCAACCTGTTTTCTCATCGAATGACCACAAGTCAACGCTGGATTCAGGCTCCACAGAGTGATCAGAGGGGCTGGACACATCCCAAATTCGAATAGAATGATCATGACCTCCTGAAACCACATATTTGCCATCTGAAGAAAATGACACAGATTCTATGTCGGCTTGGTGTCCTTCTAATTCCTTTACTTTTTCTCCAGTCGACACTTCCCAAATGCACACAGTTTTGTATTTCTCACCCCCTGACACAATATATCTACCATCTGGAGAGAAAGATACCGATTTTGCTCTGTACTGGGTTCCTTGCAACTGCTTGATCTTTCTCCCAGTTGAAACTTCCATGATTCTCATTGTTTTATCATCGTTCCCTAATACCACCACATATTTGCCATCTGGAGAGAATGATACAGCTGAAACCCAGTCAAAATGTCCTTTCATTTCTTTCACTTTCTCTCCAGATGACACATCCCAAATGACTACAGACCCGTCATGACTCCCTGACACAACATACTTTCCTTCGGGAGAAAAAGATACAGATATTACAGCTTCACTGTGTCCTTTCAGCTCCTGTACCTGTTCTCCAGTTGTAACATCCCAAATGCACACCAATGTATCCTGACTCCCTGACACTACATATTTGCCATCTGAAGAAAATGAGACAGATTCTATCCAATCATGATGGCCATTCAGTCTCTGGACTTGTTCTCCAGTTGACACATTCCATATGCACACAGATTGATCAGAGCTTCCTGATACTACATGCATGCCATCTGGAGAAAAGGATACTGATTTTACCCTCTTTTTGTTTCCTTTCAGCTCCTTCAGACATTCTCCACTTTCTGCATCCCAAATGTGCATAAAACAACCATTGTTGCCTGATACCACAAGCCTGCCATCCGGAGAGAAAGATACTGAGTGTATCCTGTCTTCTTGTCCCAGTACCTTTGAATCTTCTTCAATTGATATATCCCAAATACGTATAGACCGATCACGACTTGCTGTCCCTACATGCCTTCCATCTGGGCAGAAAAATACTGACTCCACACTGTTCTTGTGTCCTTTTAATTCCTTCATCTGTTCTCCAGTTTCCAGGTCCCAGATGCATGAAGAATTATCATTGTTCCCTGTAATTACATGCTTCCCATCTAGAGAGAAAGATGCAGATGATATCCAAGGCTGATTCTCTTTTAACTGCTTCAAACATTGTCCAGTTGACACATCCAGAATACACAGAGTCTTGTGATCGCCTTCTAACAATATCTGCTTGCCATCTGGAGAAATGGTTGCAAAGTGTAACCATTGATATCCTTGTAGTTCCTTCACCTGTTTTCCAGTCAACACATCCCAGATGCGCACAGATTGATCCTGACCTGCTGACACCACATGCCTGCCATCTGGAAAGAAAGATACAGAAATAACCCAGCCTTGGTGTCCTTTTAGTTCCTTGATCATTTCTCCAGTTGCAACATCCCAGATGAAAACAGAATGGTCATTACCTCCTGACACTGTATACTTTCCATCTGGAGAGAAAGATACAGAATTTACACAGCCCTTGTGCCTTTTCAATTCCATCAACTGTTCTCCTGTTGACACATTCCAGATGCGCACAGACTGGTCATAACCTCCTGATATCACATATTTGCTATTTGGAGAGAAAGACACAGATTTTATCCAGCCATCATGTCCTCTCATCTCATTGATTAATTCTCCTGTCAATATATCCCAAACTTGCAGAATATTTGCTTCTCCACCTGACACAACCATTTGATTGTCTGGTGACACTGCTGCACTCAGGACTACTTGGGAAGTGGAAATTGAAACCACTTGAGAAGAACTATGACTGGCAGTGACTTTTGGGAGATGAGAAAAATATGGCCACCATATCTTTCCTATTTTTGAGTCAGGACCCCAGGTGCTTAGAGTGGAAATATAGAGATGAGGTGTGGACTGGGATGCAGGTGTGCTAACAAATGACTGGCAAAATTTGAATGCCTCATTCCAGAGGTCAATAGTATCACCTGCATGCTATACATGTATTAATTGTGATTCTTAGTTTTACTAATTTGCTTACTTTGTAAATCCAACTTCTTACTGTATTTAGTCCTTGCATTCCTTTCCTCCTTTCATTGAGAAGGTTTACTGCTTCCAACCAATACAACAACCACTTGTGAATGAATTCAGAAGGTAAATTGATCACTTCTTTGTCTGGGGATGAACACAAAGCCAAATGAGTAGTCCAATTAAGGACAGCATATTGTAAAACAAGATTTATCTTCTGGTGAACACGAAATGGTAAATCTGGAATATCTCTGTCTTTGACATATGATGACTCAAGACCACACAGATTGAAGTGTAGCTGTCTTGCCATCATTTGGAGACAGCTTTTTGCCAGAAATGCATGGTGTAGAGCAGAATTACAATGAAAGTCAAAGGAAGAAGCTTTGTTGTTGATCGCAGACTCAAGGATGTAGTCTTGAAAAGATGCATGATATGTATATATCAGTCCTTCAGTTGATTGATACATTACAGAATGTAATTTGCTGATGATCCGTACTACAGTTTCTTCCTTTGTTCCAGCAAGTTGAGCAATAGTTGGAATTGTAATGGGGTGTGTTACACAAAGAATGGTGTGCAAAATACAGAGCCGAGGAGTTTGAATATCTTTCCGTTCATGGCTTATAGCATCCTTTACAATTTGGTGATATAACTGATTTAATCCCATTGAAAGACCTGAATCCATTGTTTTCTCTAATATCTGCATCAAAATAATTTCTCTTTCTTCCACTGTGTTGTCATTTTGTCCACAAACTAACTTGACAACTGTGGCTGCATAGATAAAGAGTCCATTTGATGCTTCTGCAAGCTTTTCAAGAAGCAAAGGATTTATACCAGGAAGAACCTCTTTTAGATAGTGTCCAATATCATGCTGAGTAGACTCTTTTGGAATATTCTGCAAACAGCACACTGTTTCTGGTGGAAATGTAGCACAAAGTGCAGATATTTCTGGATCCATCCTGCTTGTAATGAAAAACTTTAATCCTTCAAGCCTTTTGGCTTTGACAGCCTCAAGTAAGCCTTTCAGAAAAGTAGAACCACCTGCATTCTCATCCAAAGCATCAACAACAACGAGAATACAAGGAAGGCCCTGCCGCTCAGCAGCTCCAGCTTCCCATGGTTGAATAAGCAGCTGTTCAAGCTGAATTCTGAGATTAGCTGAAGCTAGTGTTGAGTTCTGTTCTAAAGCAGCCACTAAAGATGTAGCATATGACATAGAATGGTCACAAAGTCGTCGACAGATAGTTGGCAATAAAAAACTACCCTTGCCACTATCAAGCTGCCTAGAAGAGAAAAATGATACCAAAGGCCAAGTCTTTAAATCAGCTTCCTTTGAAACTCCATGTACCATTGATGAATCAATGCATTCACAAATAGTTTTAGTGATTGTAGTTTTTCCCATGCCGGCTGCACCAGTTAGCCAATAAATGGCAGGACTATTTGTATTGTTGAGCCAGGACAATATGTCACTGATAGCTTCAATTCGAGTCCCTGCTGTGCAAGCCCTCCGAGAAAGGGACTCAGAATCAATGTCTGCAGTATGTGCTGCAGTCCTTGAGATCAAAAGGGTATCCAGTTTGTTGTTCTGAATGGTACCAGAAGATTAACCAATCATTGTATAAGGTCATAAACTACTAACCTTGAGTATCATGCTTGTATCACGCTCAATCACCAACAGCAATGCTAACTATAGTCACAAATCATTGGCTCCAGTATGATGATAAATGACTGAAAAAACAAGCTCACCTTGAGATCATCGAGAGCAGTATTAATTTCTTTGTACACATCTATAAGGATCATGGCATCTGATGTCACCTGCAATCCACGTCTAACCAGGCTGTGAGACTGTAAATCAAGGATCCTATTACAGCCATCCTGCAGTGTGCTAAGAATAGCATGAGTTTTGATACATAGCCTGGTAAAAAGTGGTCATACGTCACACATCTAACAAGATATGTGGTTTCCCCAAGATTTGCAAGGTGACCACGGCCATACAGACGCTCTGTCAATTTCATGACTCCGGGATACAAGTCATTGATGCGCTTCAACACCATATCCATTTCCTTCCAGTTACTGCTGACCTGCTGTTTTATATTTCTCAGTCGGACTGATTACCTGTCTGATAGACTTTCTCGCACCTTCCCCCAGTCGATCAGTACAACAAGGACGCTAAGAACAGTCTTCAAAAGAGGATTCCAGTCTGAAGACTCTTTTGCAATGACCAGAGCTTCCGTAAGGCCATCTGAAGCAACTTCGATTATTGCTACCGAAGTGGTTTCAAGAGTGTCAAGAGCTATTCAACAAAAACGTGGCTTACTCTTCATCTTGCTTGGAGTTTGCGCGCCATGCAAATCTTGTTCACACTGGTCAGGACTTCCTGTAAAGAAGAAAGTTGTTTGTTGAGTTACTTGTAGAAAATACAGACAAACACTTGCCAGCACCAGTTCCATCTGGCTGAACAATGGCATGATTTCGTCCTGCTGAGAACAATCGAAAAGGAGCACCATAATGCTCCGATGCAACTTACTCTTAACAGTTCCGACTGGATGTACACCGGGACCCAGGCTACTACTTTCCGACTTGCTCTTTCCAAGAAACTTGAATGATGATAATTTGAGGATTTTTTCATGAATAGACCGGGAAGATCTGTCGGTGGGCAGAGCAGAGGCGCTGTCAGTGGTACAAAAGACAGCCGGGGAATGTTTACTGCCAGTAGATCGTTTGTTCTTTCTGAAGTTCATGACGGGTGGGAAGTGAGATTAAGCGTCGAGTTTGAGGTTTGTATATGATACATATTGAATACAAAGGCCGTTCCCGTGGTTGTCAATCTGTCAACTTGTTTGTCAAGAATCTCGATAGAGTATGGATCTTGACAACCGCTTGGTTCGTGTCTGTTTAGTTCTGATGTAAACATAAGATTGTATATTATCACGCGCGCGGCTCGCTGATCCAATGTATCAGTAATGATTCGCAATCTTGTGAGTGAGTTAAGAAGTCAAAGAGAATCTATTGTCGTTCGGAGCTAGTACTTACGTGACTTGTTTTGACGGGTTCATACATGCACCATTTTCTTCTATTACCTGATTGTCAGTGGGTTGATGATTAACCAACCGATCATTAGTGACACACAGGGGTCGACGTGCTTCTCGAGGGACGATCCGTGAGGCATTTTCCCTGGTTGTACATATCAGAGTTCCTATTGATTCATACTTACCAATGAATATCAACATCGATCAAACCTGAATCTAACTTCGACATAGAATGTTTAGGGTTACAGGATTGTCAATGCGCTCTCGAAGTTAAATACAAATTACGTTTGTTCAACCTCTCAACCATTCTTTTTTTTCTTCTATTTTATTTCCTAAACCCGTTGGGGCTATGCCATATGTCGGGTACTGCTACCGCGTTCCACGTTGTATGTATATCCACTGTCGTAAGTATTTCGAATGTAACTAGTTGGGAGCCCCCGTTTGGATACCCTGGTTGTGCCCGAATCCGTATCAAACCTGTGCGGTGTTTTTATGTAAATAAGTAGCGAGTAGTAGGAATTCGTATACTAGTGTCCGGGACCGTGACGTTTCTTCTCGAGTCGGCTCTGCCTCTTCCTTCCCTTCTTTCCTGGCTGATTGGGGTCTTCCCTCCTCTCTAGGGTACTCTCTAGGCCTCCGTAGGCTCGCTGGAATCGCTTTGTCGCGTGGATGTATTTGAAAAGGGCTTTAGTCGCGTTCGGGTCGCCCAGAAGAGTGCTGAGGGCGCTTGGTCCTGGTTGGACGGTTTCGTGGAGTTTTTGTCGATGATTCTCGTGGGCTCTGCAATCGAGTAGGTATTGACCGACTGTCTCGGGGCCTTCTCAGCACGCGGCGCATGAGGGTGTGTCAACCTTACGGATCCGGTGCAGGTACAGGTTGAGGGGGCAATGACCTGTGCGGAGTTGAACCACAAGTGAGGCGTGCTTGCGCGGGATGTCCGCTAGCGTGGTGATTATTCTTTTGGTCTTCGGGAGGTCGGGGTCTACTGTTCTCATCCATTCGAACCTCGGCGACTGTTCGATGCGCCTCTCCGCTGCCCGCTTCCATGCCTTCTTGTGACGCGTCATGATCGCCGCCTTGGATTCAGGGAGGAGTTTCTTCAGGAAATCTCGCTTGCCTGTATCTGTCTCCCTGCCCTCGGCTGCTTTCTTGCCGTGTCTGCTCGAGCATTGCCCCCAATACCATGCTTTTTGATCAGAGGTATCTCACGTTCACGCGCGCATATCCACATAGTTGAGCTGATAAGAAATGCTGGCGTTTCTCTTGGGACAAAGCAGCTGCTTTTTGATTCACGGCTTCCAGCCCTGAACAGCTCCTGTCATGGACAGTGCATGTGATCTGAAGCTAAGAACTTACGGTGCGATCGAGGATGGATTTATTTCATCTTTAGTGGAAATACCTCTAACGAGGCAGAAAGCTCGCCGGAGGGATATAGTCTCAAGGATTGATGGATGGGCGTCGAGGTCGCGCAGCAGCAATCCGGGCTTGAGTCGAGGGAGAATCCAGTTTGATCGTATATCCAGTTGGAAGTGCTGTGAAACTTCACAGCAGCACTACGGTTTAGGTAATCGACATAGACGCTGTACAGTCTCAATCTGTCCAACTATATATAGAACTTAACGCGATAGGATGGCGAGCCTTTGAAAGACAGATGCACCTCGCTGGGGATACGATGCCCTCTAGAGAAAGGAAATGAGACGATGCCAGAAAGAAAGCAATAAGAAGAACAGAGCACGCTGACAAGTACCACCAGGAATGACTTGACTATATACTGGATTTGACTAACATGAAGGCTGTATGGAAATGGATAAGGAGCTATCTCCAGTAATGACTCGCGACTAATACAAAAGAGTTGCGTGCCCAGTAAAGCTTGTTGTTTTGGCTTAAGACAATAACGTTTTGAAAAGTGCACGTGATCGATGATCGCTCGGCCAATTAATTCGCTGCTGACGCTGGAAGATGTTTCCATTGGAAGTGTGAAGAAAAGCTGTTATGCCATTTCTGAAGTGCCAATTTATAAGAGAAAAAGGGACTTTCCTTTGTTCAAAGACTCTTTCTACCAGAAATTGGCACTTCAGAAATGGCATGACAGCTTTCCTTATACTTTTTCGAATGGAAACATCTTCTCGTGCGAGCAGTGATTGCGCTTGCGTTTTCTCTCTGATTAATAATAGTATTAATATCTTACGTTGCTCTGATACTCACAATAGTCTCACACTGCCCCCCACCACATCACGTCACGTTGACAGAAACTCTAAAGCGTCAGGTCTATTGCTCATGTCATTAAACCAGAGTAAAGAGATACATCGAAAGATCGTGAAGTGAATCTAGATGTTTCGAGAAGACGATTCTTACACAACTCACGTTGGCCTTCAGAGATACATCATGATGATCCATACTACAACATTTAGTCTTGCGGGTTTTCACCTATAGAATGTCTTTACTGCAATTCACAGCGCTAATATCTGGCTTTATTTACACGTTGGTTCACACCGGAGCTTCAGTGGAATTATCTATATCAATATCTCACAGACACAGCCTCAACTGCTCACAATGTTCTCCTTTCCTGTGCCTATACTTTCTTGATTGAAAGCGGGCTGTGAGGAGGAATTCACAAGATCTATTCTAACGCTTAAAACATAGCTGAGTTCCGCCAAGCTGCTCAATTCCACTTTTTATCATCCTTTATCATTGAGACAAATTTCGTTGCCCTGTCTATAATCTCCCTTTTAGCGTGACCTTTCGCATCCTTGTAGCCATTCCGTCAATGTCGACTCTTCTTCCGAGGCGTAGGCTGCCGACTCCCTCTCATCGCCATTCTGCGCCCTCATCGCCATGGCCGTGGATAAATATACACGACGGTGCATTTGCTCGTCCTTCTTATTTACCTTGTGACTCAATGGCTTACGAATTGTATTTTCTAGATATCGATGACAATCAACTGGAGACTGAATCGTCTCCCGTTCCAGATGAATGTACCCACACAAATTGCGAATGTTGGACTAAGTATCCGAAGTCTCTTTTCCCCAACTGGACGTTCTCTCAGGTGAAGAGAAGCAAGATTCTAGACGCAATTGACAAAAAGAGCACCCTGTGTAAGATATATTACGTGGATGTCAGCAGTCAGGGTATCTTCAAAAATCCTGGTGAAGTTGTAGCCGAGGAAGGTAAGGAGGCAGAGTCATGGAACGACATGATTCGCGTAGTGGTATGTCAAATAAGTTGCCAGCGTTCAGAGGCCTCATTAATTGAATAAGATAGTGGCCGGAGGACCTACGTGTCAAAATACTTTTTTTGGAGAACCTTTCCTGTCCGATTCTTCAAATGTTGGGAGCAAAGTAATATTGACTCAAAAACTGTCTGTGCGAGCCTGAACTCTCACAAGGTACAACATTGAACCATTTTTCTGGTCCTCATCTATCAACTGGATCCCGTCGTGGTACCAAGAGAATCCTGTACCCGGCAAAGGAGACCGTATGTCCTACACAAAGAGTGGATCACCTCCTGATATTCATTCTTTCCTCCCAAGATATCACTATCACGCTGACATTCCTAAAGTCGATGCAGTCAACGGAAACTTCCAGCTCAATCGCACTGACTGGGAACACTTCCTGTAAGCCGTCTACTACTCCAAGATGTGACTGCTACTGATAAAAATTGAAGCTCAAATGATAGATACACAAGCTCCTCTGCGATTACAGGACAGTGGGTTACTCTATATACAAGACTGTATGTCTGACTAACTTGTCGTGCAGAGCAGCTCGTCTTAGACCTGATCTCTGTCCATTTGATTCGAAATAAGGAGGAGAGCACTATTATTTCTTACCATCCAAATATACCGCATCACCCTGTGACTCAAGCTAGGTACCTACGTGATCGGATTCGCTATGCAGGCCAGAGCGTGTATTGGCAAAAGATTTTTCGAAAGTCGCCTGATCCCACATTTGTCCTTCTGACTTTTGTTTGGCACACTTTATATGCATGGGATGAGGCTCTAGAGCATCTGTATGGACATATCTGCTGGCTGGTTAGTCCTCCTCTACAAGCTTGTATGTGATACTGAACCATGGCAGGAAACTCGAGTGATTTCTACCAATGACATGCTTCTAACACATCAACTTCACCTTATTCGCGCCCATCATCTCCATTACTCCTCGCTTCTCGAAAATCTACAAAAAACGGTTGAATTCATAAAGCAGACACATAATCCAGCAATGAGCTTAGTCTCTGCGAGCGAACGAGACTACAGTGCAACGCTGATGACCAGAGAATGTGATAAACTCCTTGAAGCGATTAAACGACTCGAGAATGAATGTAGAATGCAGGACCGACGACTGAAGAATGTTATGAATCTTGTGAGGGTCTTACTGCTGTACATTCTATCTCAACTGCCTTCTTAAATGATGATAGGCATTCAGCTCTGTCAACATTGAGATGGCGAAAGCCGCTGTCAAAGATAGTGCAGGTAAAATCAATTGCTTATCGTTGTTGACCTAACTGATTATCTTGATGTTCTTCAGCTGTAAGAAAGTACATAGCAAATAATTCTTAACACTCAATCTCCCAATAGATGAAGGCAATTGCTTATCTCACGATGATATTTCTTCCAGCATCTTTTGTGGCTGTGAGGTATTCACACTTCTCTCATGGCATAGCTTTAATGATCTATTTTACCAGGCGGTCTTTGGAATGAATATCCAGAATTTTGACTCTCAAACCTTTGGAACACTTGATCAGTATTTGGAAGTTGCTATTCCCTTCACCATTCTCACAATCTGGGTTGTGGTTGCAGTTATAAGTAAGCATATATATCCTAGTGCCAGTTTCCTCACTCGGTTTGCCTGGCCCATAAAGCTCAGTCTTGCTTTTTTCGAGGACAAGACTAACAACAGGACCGATGAGGAGAATATACTACCTGTTACAACCCAAGATATGCATTGTTAAGAACTAAAGATGTTTAATTTGGTATCTACAGTATGTTGAGCTCCACAACAGTATTTATTGTATGTATGTGCCCACTTTCCTGTGATATCCACTGTTTAACAACTCCTTTTATCTGCATCTTGTCTTTGACAAGAGGGACATTTGTCTGAAACAAAACATATTCAAAACCTCAGAAGAGTTCTACCTACTTTAGCTGCTCAATGATACTCTAAATTTTAGTGATTCCTGACTCTCTTATGCAAGGAAGAGAATGGGTCTTTGCCCAACAGTCCATGTCGGTTACTCTGGCCCACTTTATGTACATATATTCATGCATCAAATTCTGTAGGTATAAAAGATATATTGTAATTTACAAAATACAAGTTTTGATCATCACCATATCTAGTTCATGTGGTAGAATCATTCATATGATGAATTATGCAGTGCCACCCTAGACCTTTATGTTGGCTATGATGAGTGGCTAATATCACTAATTTCAAAAGACCTGACAACATTCCAAACACTTTTTGGTGCATTACGGCTTGTAACTCTACTGATGGGGTGGACAAATTTGGTCCTGATCTTTCATGACATAGTCTTTGTCTTGCAACTGGAAATTCTATTCTTTATATTGGTATTTATTGATGATATCAGTGTAAAAGGCCTGAGGGTTGTAAATTGGTCAATGGTAAACCAGCCATGCATCTTGATAAACTGAATGTATCATTGGCCTTGTGGGAATTTTTTGGAGTCTTTGATTGAGTGCTACAATGCATGAAGTATTGTGGCAGGACAGGAGAAGCCTGGGCAACAAACAGGCTAGGGAGGGCTGTAAAGTGGGGGAGAAACATGTAACAGCTCCAATGGGTTGTAAAAGTAAGAAAGACTTGCAGAAAGTGAGAGGTAGTGTTATCATTGGAGTGTCAACCAATGTTGTCAAGAGTGAAGGTAGAAATTCTTGTCACCAATGAGCAGGAAAAAGAAGAGCAGCAGTCTGCTACAGGAATAGTAAGCAAGACTGGAAGTTTACAATACTGGTGGGATTGTCCTTGTCCTGCACCAGACATCCAATGGGTGTATGACACTTGCATGCCATAAGAATGGAATGAACTAGTTGCATCAATGTCAGCATATAAGGAGCAAAAACAGATGCCTGATGGCAATGTATATCACCTGACAACCATTGGATGAGACATCCAAACCATTAGAAATTAGTTTTGATGGGACTTTGGTGTTGGCAAGGACAGGTCAAGCTCCAACAGAGCACCTATGAGTGCTTCAAGATAAGTGCTGCAGAAAGGTGCTTGTACCACCTGATACGCCCAAATGGAAGCCAGAAAAAGGCAAAGCAAAGGCTGATCAGATGACAGAGGCAGATATCTGTTGCCTGCATCAGTCATCAAACAAAGAGTATGCAGATATTGTCAATGGGACAAAGGAGGAATTATTACCATGGCAAGATATCAACCATGAGATCAAACTCATTGATGACATTAAACAGTACAAGTACTATTTACCTTGCTGTCTGCAAGCTCTGCAAGACCAGTTGCATAATGAAATCAATTGGTACTTGAATGCACAATAGTGGGAAGCAAGACCTGTGGTGCAGGCCATGCCCTAAGTCGGCATTTCCAAGAAGGATGGAACATTAGATAGAGCTTTTAATGTGCAGCAATGCAATGACAATATGGTTAAAGATATAACACTCCTACCCAACTCATTAATTAGAGAGGATTTGATCTGTGCTATGCAAGCACAGAAGATGAGGCATAGCAAGCACCTACAAGAATGCAAAAAGCAGCACAAAGTTGATACACGGTAAATGAAACAGGCACAAACACCACCTCTGAATTGTGGAAGTGAAGTGGCAGATCAAAAAATAGCAAAGCCACCCCAGGCAGCACTAGACCAAAATTCACTGAAGGGTGCTCTCCAGGACCAAGTCAATGAGTTAGCACCATCAGGGAGATTTTCACTTTCTGGACATGGTGGTGAAGTGCAAATGCTCACACAACAAACTGTTTCTAGAAATTGCTAAGCATCTCCCAGATCATCCTTGTTTTACATTGAAAACAACTTGAATCTATACCATGAATATGCATGGTGATAAGGTTCTAAAAATACCAAGAAATTGGTTATTGATAACAACTCTGAGGCATTTTGGAGTGCAGCAGATGGTTGACTATATTTGCTAGTGGTACTGGTAGCCACAGATAGCCACAGATGCAATTAAGTTTTGTGCTAAATATCAACTATGCCAGCATTTAAAGACTTTGAATGCAAAAACTGCCTAGCAAATTGCACTTGGTGATGATGCCCAAAAGTTGCTGGGCACTGTAAGTTATAACTGTAACCTAGCACCTCAAAATGAGTAGTGTTGGGCATGTGCTAGTAAATATGAGAGTCCTGGGCAGGGTCCCAGTTACTCATGGTGCTAGTGGACTTAATAAGTTTGAAGGGTAGGAAGAAAACTACTTAGCAATTAAGTACTAAACCAATAGCTAGCTGTAAGTGCAAGCACTAGACTTCTTGTGATGTGTAGACAGTAATGTACCTGGTGGTACCACGGGCAATTGAGGGCACTAACTTGGAGAGGTGTGGGGCAACTAAGACTACTGGCAGTGGTGGGGCGCTAGCTGCTGAGTAACCTTAGTGACTTAAAGAGTAAGGAGAGAATAGATGGGTTAGCAACTGAGGAAAGAAAGGTTGCTAAGATGTAATGTGAATGGTGGGGGTCTATTATTCTAGTTCTACCACAAAGTACACTATCTATAAGGTGCTGGGATGTTGTTGCTACCTACATAGGGTAAGTGAAAATGATGAAGTCTGAACACAAGTAATGGAAAAGAAGTTGCCAATGGCATATGTCAAGAACTCCCAAAAATTATGGCACAAGAAATGGAACATGAAAATTTACAAAAATCACCTATGGCATCTGTTAACCAGTACAGGAAACTATAAGCAGCTAGATGCATGGGGAGCTGACACTTAGGCCTGAAACTATCATGGGGTTGGAAGTTACCAGACATCAGCCAAGGTGGCTAAGGTGGAGCAACACTGCCAATAGCACAGGAATAGTTCATGATGTCTCTAGGGTCCCAAGGCTGCTGATTGTAGAACTTGGCTACTGCTGATAAGATGGGACCAATCTAATCAGAGCACCAGATAATCTTGATGCCAGATAAAGTTGCTAAAAATACTATGAGCCAGCTCAGCCCAGCCAAGTACTTATTATTGGATTCATCCCAACCCAGCCTTGGGACTTTATTAGTATGGACCATACTTGGTCCTCCCTGAGATTTCTGGGTTACAGTTATCTGTGGGTGGTCATCTGTTGTATGACTGTGTTACATGCTGTTCAAGCTGAACAGTGGATATATGCTATTAATAATTCAAGAAATTCAGAGTGACACACAAAGGCATGAAAGAGTTTGCCCAGCAAGCACTGAGAAATTTGGCTGATGTGCATAACACAATTATAGAGGCTAGAGTGTTAAACTATGTCTTAAATAGGTAGGACTATATCAAGTTCATAGCACTGAACCAAATATATGAAATCATGTGCTGGAAATGCTAGCTACTCTGCAGAAGAAAAGAATTGTCTCTCAGCTTCATGTGTTGCTATTGCAACTATATATAACTTGAGCAATGATGCACTCTTCCCAAACAGAGTTACTCTGAAACTACAAAGAACAGGAACAGTTTGTTGACAGGATTGTTAGACACCAATAGGAAGTGCAAAATAACCTCAAACTTCAGGCATGCTGGAGTCTGAGGAATATTACATAGGAGCCACTGCACTATTGTGTAGATTCAGAAGCTCTGAGTTGGTATGCCAAGCTGCAGGGTGAAACTTGCCCAGGCAATCTAGTAAAACATATACTTGGCATGTAAGAGTGGGCAAGAGCAAGAAATTTTGCCAAGTTTACAGTAGTGGTGCAAAACAAGGACACATAGCAAGATTGATCGCTACTTACATCAGAATAATGGAAAGATTGCCAAATACTGGCAAATATTCATGTCAGCAGCTTACTTGCAACTGAGTTGAAATAAGGACAAGTCATGAAGTCAGACATGTGACCCATCAGCCTGTCTGACTCTAAAAAGTTTTTGAGAGACTTTTCTTTTTTGCATGACTGCATATTGACCAAATATGTCATACTATCAATGATGCTTTGAGGCTATAAGTGCAAGCATGTCTGTAGGAGCAGAACTGAGCAAGACCTAGTAGATTATGATAAGGAAAATTATAGAATGTTTAGGCAGTAGCAGCAGGTGCAGCATGTACTACAACATTATATGTATTATCATCTGCAGGGCTAGCTTGGTCCAGCCATCTATTAGGTGGAGGTATCTGCAGCAGATAGCAGGTTCTGTGCTCATGAAGATTGATGATAAGATGCAGTCATGGCTACAACCATATTACTACTTGCAGCCTCTGGCTCCCATGCTAGCACAGTATACACTAAGAGGGCACAGAAAGCCTCCCCTGCCACAATTTGTTGTGCAACAAGCATCATGTTCACAGCATGAAGTGCACATGCTGTAAACATGAGTAAGTCCAGAAAAAGTGTGTCCTAAACTCATACTCTGATTTCTCTATTGTATTTCCCTTAATTCTTACCTGGTTTACCTATTACTACTGTTAGTCTATCCTCAACCTCCCAAACCCCTTCAACTTGTCCTAAGTAAACTTCTGACTCATCAAACTCCCTTGCCACTCTGAACCCCCCTACTTTCACTAATATCTCTGGAACTTGCCTATCTTGCTCCACACTACTCAACCTAGCCAGACAACTCTATTTGACCTCAGACCCCCTCAATCAACCTTGGACCGCACTTCGTGATTCTGGACCACCATTCCAACCCTGACTATCATACTGTGACTAACCTCAGAACTCAGCCTCAACCCCCAAAACTCATGTACTTAGCCACAGGTAATGGTGGCTGTAGTGCCTACTGACCTGTGCACTCCAGCACAATACAATGGGTTAGTAGCAATGGCAGCAGCGGAGAAGGGGAAGCAGTGGGCAATGCCTGCAATGGAGGATGATGTCAGGTTCCGCTGACCACGGGGGCTCAGACCACTGGGCGAATCCTTACTTGGCGCGCACAAAGTCTACACACACAACCAAAGGGTGGGCGCGGCGGTACGGACCGGGACTGAGGGGGCAAGTTTATATAGTAAGGTTTTGCTTAGAACGAAGCCGACATTGTCAGCAAAATCTAATACCCTGTAGTTTAGCATCTTCATGTTACAAAAACACTATAAAAAGAAATAAAAAAGGAGACTTTCCCTTTTTGGACATATATTGTTCATGCAGCATATTCTAAGTAAACACTTATATTATACAAGCACATATGTATATTGATACTGGAGTTAACAAGTCAAAGAATGACCCAAACTCCAGGGCAACAAACTACTTGATATCCCTATATTACAAGTAAATCATAGATGAGTAATATATGTCTTAAGGTGACAAAGTATGGTTTAATTTATAAAAATAAATGTATTGAGTGACAACTAAATGATCTAGGTCACATTTTGGCATTTATTGATGGAATTTCAAGGAAGTGCTTGAGTTAAAATGTTGGCAATTATGTCTTTTGTAGAAATATATTTTAACTCGATGTCTCCACAAGCAATATGATCCTGAATGTCATGGTATCTGATATTTATGTGTTTGGCATGTGAGTGTGATACTGAGTTGTTCAACAGTGCAATGCTGCCAGCAATGTCTGAGTGAATGATTATAGCTGTTGTTTAAGGAAAATCAAGTTCTGATAACAAGGTCCATAACCAAATGCCTTTGTGGGTGTTTGATGAAGCTATATATCATTTAGCTTCAACAGTAGATGTGGCAACAACAAATTGCTTTTTGGATGATGAAGATATGGTGCTCCCATTTACATCAAATCTCCATCCACTGACAAATTTATAATCATGAGGATCTCCTGCCCAACTGGCATCACTCCAGCTGAGACAACTAAATGATCATTGCATTAGATCACTTGGAGATTCCATCGACAGTTGTCCATTATTGCGGGCTCAAAGATAGCGCATTTGAGGCCGAAAATTTGGGAATTTTCTCGTCAAGTTTTGACGGGAGTTTCCCGGGTCCTAAATCATTTCCAAGCCAGACCTGTTGCCGACTCATTGTGGAAGGTTGAGATGGTCTGAGGTAGAACAACTGTCGGACAAGGAAATAAATAAACAGTTACTGCGAAAGTGAACAGATTTCTCACGCCTCTCTGGACACCCCTATTTACACTTGGTCAAAAATATTCACTGCACCACGCATCACACCCACGCTGCATGAGTGATCTGCGGTTTCGCATTGAAATTATGTAATTGGCTCAAGCCGTTCTGCACGGATCCTTGATGAGGATGAAACCAGGTCTGGGCTGTGCATTTAACAACCGCCTTGAAGACTTGAAGTATTTTGGATTCCAAATTATGTCCTTCTCTCAGGGTTCGAACGATGTTTCTCAAATTGTCGATGGAATGTTCTTTGGTGAGAAATGGACCTTCGAAATAATATCAATGGGTCTCACATGCTATACATCCAAAGGATATACTATTGCTACATTGTAAAGACAGTCTCTTCTCATAATACAGGAACGCTCATCTTTTGCTAGACTTCTGGGAATGACCGTCAACCAGGGATGGCGCTATTTTCATAGTAATCACGACAAATGGCTTGTGCGCGCTTTTGTGCGTCACCTTTTTCTCATCCATCTCTTCTATGCGTGTATTAACCTGTTATCTGTGATGCAAGGTTGCAATACTAATGTATTTGACTTTTACTCTATTGATCCAATAGCGAGTCTCTGATGTTGCGGAACATGAAGTTTACTGGACATCGCGGATACCTGCTGTAGTACAGTGATCCTTCATCATTACTTGGTAAAGCAACAGTCATCACTTCCTCCTGTTGGCTGCTCATCCTTTCTGTATATCAGATATCTCACTTTGGTGATTACGAAGTCTTACAACAGTTCTTCATGTCCGGAATTTTTATCTAGTATTATCGCAAATGCTGACATGACTAGTGTTATACCTGTAGAGTTCGCAATCACTGCCTTTACCTTCTTTCTGTACGTTTACGTGAAACATTCCCAGAAGCATTGTCTCACCTTCAACAGTGTGCATGGGTATTATGCAAGGAGTCTTTATCTAGGTCTGTGTCTGTCTCAGTGTTGCTCCTCAATACAAGTGACTGTCTAGGATGTAGTCTCTCAGAATCCCTGGGTTCCAGGTATCATTGTACGTGTCAATTTCTGTTCCGTTATACTAGACAAATGTGGCCATTGTGAACGGTTAGATCATTCTAAGCACTGTGATGATCGGTGAGTAAGATTCATCTATTTTGACTCACAACAACTGTTGATTTCATGCACTTCATGTAGTTGTTGCGATATGTAATGAAACCTTTGAATCATGATGTTTCTGTGTTTCAACGTCTCGAAGATCTATCTAATTTCGTCATAAATGCTCCACCTTTGGGCTCTCTCAATCGAATGGAGACAGCAAGTATTTCTCTGCATTTTCTTCCTCTGAGCTGACGGTGCTGGAAACTCAGATCTGCCTGACAATCTTCCACTTGCTCGCCGTCTTGATCGATCTGTTGATCACTGTAAGTCTAACATTCACATTTCGAAAAATAGAAAAAGCATTTGCAACGTGATCATTGTCTTTCCTGGTTCCTCCAAAATGATTGCTGATTGATCTCAAGGACCGCCAGTTCTCATTCGCTCCTGCACCGCCTTATCGTTTATACGACGTCTCGTGGAATTTTAGTCACAGTTGCACAAATTGCGCACATAACAATGTTCCTTGTAGATCCAACCAACATATTTTTTTGGTTAGTTCATCAAGGTTTCCTTCCTTTTTATCTGTGTTCCTGACTTTTTCTATGTTTTCAGGATGGCAGTTCATCTTACTCTCAGTAATTTATACGTTATTTCAACATGTGCGTCTACTCCCTCTTTTTGAGTGGTGTCCTTTTGAAATCGTTTCTTTCCAGTGGTAACGTAAGGACATGACATATATCAATGTTGAAGGATGGTATTGATTTCTGAACAGGCTCAACCACCGTGAATCTTTACGGAACCAAGATGTAATATCGTTCGTTGATGTTTTGGAGTTCAACACCAAATCTGGTGCTGGTGACGCTGAAGACGCGGTTGAAGCCAACGCTGACATGAGGTACGTGAAAGCCGGTCTATCATTTTCATCCTTGCATCTATAAGTCTCGACAGGGAGAATTTTCGTGTAACGTGATATCCCTGCTGTGCAATTCTCCTTGATTGTAAAAACGCGTTACGAATTTTCCTGATTGCCTGAATTAGATTATGATTACTTCCATCATTGATGTCCGGTAGTTTACTCCCGTAGTTCCTATTCCTCGTCTCGCTTTCACTTGTATATACTAATTGATATTCGATGTGGAATATAGAAATCCTCTTGCTGCTGCGGTGGACGACGACCTTCCGGCGTATCGTGTTCTCAATCTTTCGTTGTAAATTCAACTATGACCGTCCTACCTCGATCCACTTAGGTGTCAATCACAGTCCATGAGCCTCGCCCTTGGGATGTCCGTAACTTCCGCTGCGATTCTACATATGCCGTCTTATACGTCTGGAGCAACTTGAGAGATGCTACATATCAAACAATTTCCACCAATCAGATACACAGAGCCAGTAATCCAGAGATCAACAATTCGCAAGTGATCCACCTCGCACCATATACGAAGATCAAAGAACAGAGATGCAAACTATCATGATGGAACGAAACGAGACCTTGACGGAGGCTCCGACCGGTTTTACAGCAGACATTACGGATAGATACTTAATGCGACAATAGGTAGCCATCTTTCATCCTTCAACATCCAAAATCCAACTCCGAAATCCACACCGAAACCGGGGCCGCGGTCTCACGAACAACCAGACTGGGCGCAGACCGATGCTGGCCGTGCTGCGTGGTGTGGGCGGAAAAATAAAAATTAGACATGACAGAACGGGTCTGCCGCACCCTCGGAAAGACGGGCTGAGCTGAGATGAGACGAGATGAGCTCTTGATGACCTACATACACTTATCAACGTCGATACGATAAATCGGGGAGCACCTGAGAGCCTGGGATCAACGCAAATGCACGGCGGTGTCCAACGTCCAAGGGCGAGGAAAACCACGGGCCGAAGCGGCATCGCGTTCCATACACACACACATATATATGTATGTCATATATAATATATAGCACCACAACACTGATCGAGACCGAAATGAATTTTCATACCGCGCGGGTCTTACTGCGTCGAGGTCGAGGCCAGGGAGACTCCGAGTCGGTGTGTGTGTGCGCGCACGGGGTGCGCGAGGTATGCGAGGTATGCTCCTCCCGCCGGGTCGGACATCGTAAGTACGTAAGTCGCCTCCGGGACGACAACGGACGTGCCAACCTTCCTCGCACGGTACTTGCATCGCAGAATCGAGTTGTCTCACATACATGATCCAGGCCTTCGAGGCCTTTCATACATATATACACATACACACACATACACTTCAACTGCGGGATCCGACCAGGCGGCTCGCGGCGCTCGCGCGAGTTAAAAGTGCAGGCGAAAGTCGAAGACGCGCCGTGCCCTTCGAATGTCGCGCGTCGTCGATCTGTTTGCGCAGTAAGTGGGTAGACTTACGGGTATGCGATCATTCCAATACCGCCGATGCCGATGCCGATGCCGATGTTTGGTCTGTCGCTGGGGCAGTCCGTAGCGATACATAGTACGCTACTCTTAGACTGCTTATGTACACATACAGATGCCTGGTCCTGTGCGTCAGCGCGCCAGCTGCCGGGATGCGTGTCGTACGAGTACGAGTACCGGGTCTTGAGTATACACTACCGGAATAGGTCTGGTTGTGTATCGTAATTTGGATCCAACCGAGACCCATCTCGAGCGTCTGGCGTGTGCGTGGGTTCCGCCGATGAAGTGTCGAGGGAAAACACAGCGCCTCAACGCTCAGCGCTCAGCGCTCAGCTTTAAACCGACCCCACGCACGTACAAAAAAGAACCCCGAACACCGAAAAACAAGGGTACATACCCCCACGAATCAACGGACGTAACCAGAACTCAAACGCTACCCCCCCACGACCTAACCTAACCCAAGTAATCCTGCATCACCGAAGTTCGTCTTATATACATTGCCACGATCTAGGCCTTCTAGGCTCCCGGGTCTACCATTATTCACACACACACACACTCACTCACGCAAGAAGGATCCGACCCGGCGGCTTGCGGCGCAAGTCGCGCAAGGCAAGTTAAAGTGAAGTCGGAATTGAAGTCGAAGTCGAAGGCGTGCGGGAACTCGGAGGGCACGGCGCGTAGTGCATCCGTTTGCACAGTGAGCGAGCGCTGCGTGGTACATGTATGGTATAGGCGTTCATACCTGGGGTAAGTTGCAGCTAGTACGCTACTCTACTTATGTACACGTACATTGTGCCTGGTCCTGGGCGTCAGCGCGTCAGGCGCTGTGATGTGTACTAGGCCTTGTATTGCCGTCCTTCTTGAGTATACGCTACCAGAATAGGTTAAACGTCATAACATGTATTTGTGTGTCGTAATTTGAATGCCATGGTGAGCGCCTGGAGCGTCCGCGCTAACCGTGGGGGGTGCATTTCATTTAATTCAGGTATTCAGTTGAGGGTGCATTCACTATATACTCGGAGAGGTTAGAGCCCGGCGATCAGAGAGACGAAATCATATGATCGTGATCGTGATCAGCGGAGCAGCGGAGGCGGAAGGAAGAGCGGAGGGGCTAGAGTTGGGGAAGAAGAGAAAATATTGATGTGACGTGATGTGACGTGACGAGAATTCGGCATTGTTCGGCCAGCCACACACAGTGTTTGTATTTGTCTCATGAGAATTACATCATGCGTCTTTATGTACAAACCGTGGTTCGATCGGCAAAAGCCAGTCTGTACTCAAAAGGTTCTTTTCTATATGGCGGAGGGGGTATTAGGTTTAGGCCCATGACATGCATTCATTGGATCGAGTTGGGTCCGATCCAGGAGATGGGGGTGCTCGCGGACAAGGCACGGCGTCAGGGACGAAGCGTCGGGGTTGTTGTTGCTGGGACCCACAGGCGCTGGGACGAGAACAAAAAGATGTTGTTCTGAGGGACATTGAGCGGGGGAGCGAGGCTGTGTATGGGATGGAAGAACCCGAGAGGCGGTACTCTGGACCATCGATCCCATGTTTTGATTGTTTATTTTTACTTGTTGTTTTGGATAATTGCAACCCGCCTCGTGGAAACGGTGCGCGGGGAAATTATTAGAAAGCCAACGAGGAACCGGGGCACGCGGACAACGAGATGCGATCTTCTGCGTCCGATTCGAGCTCACGCCTCTCTTTAAATTATAATTATAACTGCAACACTCCCTCCCCTGCCCTCCTCCCCGTCACCATGTCCATCCACACCCCGAGCCATCCCATCTCCCACGAAAGCAGGTCCGCCCAGCTCCTGCGCACCACTCTACTGCGGGACGACGCTGCTTCTTCCTCCTCGTCGTCGTCGTCGTCGTCGTCGGCGTCAGCGTCGCCGGCGGGGCATCGACGGCGCTACTCGCACGACGAGGAGCTCATGCGCGGCTCGTTCCTCTTCCGCTCGCCCATGGCAACGCCATCACCCTGTGTTCGTTCGAAACGCACACACTCGCCGCCTCCCGGGTGCACGCCCGCGCGCAAGCGGCAGTCGCTCCCTGCGCCCATGACGCCGCCCGAACTCGCCCTGCGCCAGCGCCTCGAGCGGGTCCTCAGCGCCAACGCAGGCCGAGAGTCCGCACGTGACGCCTCCCCGCCCTCGCCCCCCGCGCTGCCCACGCCGCCGCACGCTCTCCCACGCTCCCCACGCACACACGCCGCCACTCTCCCGTCGACGCCCCGCCGTCCACCGCACCTTGTCCTCGACCAAAAACCAAAGTCCATGCCCACGCCCCCTCCCACGCCGCCCCACGCCCTCGGCCGTACCCGCGTCCACGTGCCCCGCGCCTCCCCGCAGTCCGCCAGCAGCGTCCCCCGCATGTCGACGTCCCCGTCCTCGTCCACGTGCTCCCCGTGCCCGTGCCCGCGCTCCCCCTCGTCGTCCCTGCGCTCCGCCTCAGACGACTCCATCCCAGAGCTCGCCCTCCCCCCGCTCCTCCCCGCCTCCCCCTCCTCCGCCCCCCCACACCCGCACCACCCGCGCTTCAACGCACGCAAGGCCTCAGAGTCCCTCCGCCACGCCTCTGGCTACGTCTCCTTTGCCTCTATCGAGGGCCTCGGCGGGCCCCCTGGTACCCCTCTCGGCGAGGACGCGGACGCGGACCACGAAGACGGCGCAGAGGCGCGTGCGGGTGCGGGCGCTGCGGGGTTCGGCCTCGGTCTCGCGGACAAGGGCCGTGCGTGGATGGGTTGGGTCTTTGCTGCTGTCGGACAAGGCGGGAGTGCATAGCAGGTTCTTTTCGTTTTTTTTTTCTTTCGGTTTGACTTTTTGGATTCGTGTGTTGTTCTGACGGTCCTGGCCGACTTGGAACTTTGCTTCTTTTCCATTTACATGGACCCCCCTATTTTTTTGCCATCCTACTCCGTCTTATATAAAGTACAATCATTTATACTCGTACTCACTCATACTACCATATACACAAAGTAGAACTCTCCTTTTTCCTTCCCTCTTCCTTTCCCTCCTTTGCCGCCGTTTTTTTTAGTGTTTTAGTGTGTAAACTAGGAAACCGTACAAAAACTACCACAAGATAAATAAACGAAACAAACATAACAAACATTTGAGGTCTGACATGTACACCCCTCGACAATCACATCCCAAACGAACCAAATCAAAACATCGAAAAGCATCACATGTCACTCCCGCGAGGGTGTCGTCGAGGGAAAGACACCTGACATGTACACTCCTCGACATCTCCCATTGGTCAAATAACACATGTACATACATACATTGAACCGAGTATATACCCGGAATCCCGCTTACCCCCGTTGTTCATTCACCCCCACCCACACACAACAGCTCGGTGTCGTTCGTTGTCGATTGTCACGGATTCTCCGAGTCGAAGGGGTTTTCCGATGACCCCGGTGTGGTCGACTTGGGACTTGGGTGGTGAGATCGTGTATTGGCGTCCGTGGTCGAACGCGTCGGATGTGAATTTTGTGTGTTCGAAAGGAGGGTACGATTTAGATAGAGGTTTTGTATCGTCCTCGTCTCGGACGCCTCCTCGCGGTTTTCCTTTTTCTTTTTTTCTTCTAGCGAAGCGTGCTCTGTCGACTCCATTCCAGCTCATCTCGTCGTTGGTTTGCGTTCGCTCCATGGATCATCTATTGCTCCCCTGATCACCCAAGCCACATTCCTCGCCCATTTCACCGCCACCGCCCACCCACACTCGCTTCCGCCGCGCCTTCTTCTTCTTCTTCTTCTTCTTCTTTGCTAGAGTAGACATTTCCCTCCGTGCCCGCAAGCCCGAGACGCCCGGTGTACATCGTGTTGCCAATTGGTATTGCGGGACGCAACTTCTACATGAGGCAGTTTCTATCCCTCCATCGTCATGATCAAGTGCTATTTGGTATCCATCTACGTATACCTTGCTCGGTCTAGCTTGCACATGGTAGGAGGGGTCGGCCGGTACGGCACGTCCGCCGTCCGCCGTCCGCCCTCCTCCTGCCTATCCCTGCGCAGTGCGCGTGCGTTTTTGACTTTTCCTCCAGTCCCGCAAGCAAGCAAGCTTTATCCCTCATCTGGCTGATTGAATCGAGCGTAAATGTCCCCACCCCCTCTTATGTAGGGGTGTGGTAACGTCATCGACCCTCTTGGGAAGCTCTCTCCCCCTCGCCCCTTCGTCATGGACGCAGAAGAGGCCTGATTCGTGCAGACGCATGTGGTGTGGCTTCTGTCGATCATGGATCCCCGGGTTCCCGGGTTATACGGTTGTACGGTTGTACGGTTATACCTATGAGCCGTGTGCGATGACGCGTTTTCATCTCGAGTCGAGCATCTCGTTAGACTGATTCTATGTATTCATCGAGCACACTCGCTTGGTTAGGAGCTCGGCGGGGGAAGTGCGCCGCGTTGCGGATCTTGTGTGGTCCCCTCTTGTTTGCTCGCTCACTCACTCATAAGGATGGAGCTCGTCGAAGCTTTGGTCGTTGTTCGCGTCCCCTGTTTTTGCCTTTTGGTTGTCAGGTGGCGTGGAAGGTAAGGACTGCTGAGGTGATTATGGGATTGGAGGGAGGTTTTGGTGTTCCTTCCGTGCTCTCTCTCCCCCTCGTGTCAAAAAACCTATGATCAGCAGGGGGACTGCTTGGAGTTTGATGAGGCCACATGCTAGCCCATGATCGTCGTAGACTATTGCTACATCGTTCCGAGCTCTTCGTCCACTTTTTTTTTCTCCTTTCACCCCGCCATTCGGCTATTCCATGACTCACGCCTCTTTCTGTCGTCGGGCGATTGATAATTTCTCCTTTTCGCCCGGCCTGGTCCTATCACAGCTCGTGTTGCAATCTCTGTCATTGCCACCGATCACAGGTGATATCACGTTCGTTCTCAGTTCCGGGCAGACGTGTTTGTCTTTGCCTCTGAGCGCACCCACTAAACCAGCGCTGGCCCCTCGACTCGTGCGTGCATTTGAGGGTCCCATTCGGTTTTGTGCTCGGCAACGGCCTAAATGCTCGTTTATCACCGCTTCAACTCCTATCATCAACCCCTCGGATTACGCTCCGTTTCAAGCTAATTTGGGCGCATGGAAACATATGATGCTTCCCCATCTATACCGCTCCTACCCTTCAGAGCCGTGGCTATACATGAAATCTTCGTGGAGTTGTGGAGTCACCCCGTGATGAGGGTGGAGTGTTGTGATTTTGTTGACAAGTGGCGGGTTTTAACTGAGATGCGATGGTTTATCTATCATGATTCGTGCGTTCCTCATGATGGATGTGAAGGTTATGTCTATATCCTACGCCACAAATGGAGTATGTCAGCAACTCTGATCATCTACAGTAATTGGACACGCGAGTTGCCTGTTACCACACTCTATGCGAAAATAGTTCCGCGGCAGGATTTGGAGCCAGAACGGTCATCGAGCGTCGGACAGATATAGCTCAGAGGGTACCCGAGTGCTCATAGATATAGCCCCGTTTTTGACCGTTTTATCTCCTGATCTTTATCCTTGCATAATACCATTTTTTTCATTTGCCTAACGTGGCTGTTGTTTCAAGCCTTTTGTAGATAATCCTTTCCCGCGCTTCCTCCTCCCCACTGGATAATCACTTGATAGCTTTGTGATTGATATACATCTGTAGATCACATCCTCGGACCTCAAAGGAAAATTCCGGTGTGGATTATACCGTGTTATTAACACTTACCGGAATTCTTATACGGGCGCTGGGTCTATGTCGCGTGTCCACAGCGGGTGTACTTCGCCTAGACGTTGGACGGAAACGGAAACGAAAGCAGCCGGCGGCGTTTGAATCTTAATCGACATGCCTGGGAATGAATCAAGGGTTTATTATAGTACAATGCGAGACTGGAGGATCATTATGTAGTTGACTTTCTCGAAAGCGATGGTACGATCATCAAAAGATGTTACATACCCTGATGTCAAGGTCGTCATTCCGTACGTTTCAGTTTATGTCTTAGAATTATTACATGTTTATATCATTGATGACATCTATTCCCTCATATATCTATGTTTGAACAGGAACACTCAAATTATCCAATCTCATCAGTACTCATGGAGGTATATCAAATTGAGAACATGATGACAGGAAACATAACAGACACATTTCTTACATTGCAAGTGAGTTGACAATCGTGACTCTGGCAACACCAATTAAGCTATATCAATCCCATGTGCCATAGAAACTATGCTTGATAGAAATTTTGTAACTGGATTGCAAATTACATTTCCTTGTGATTTCAATCATATTTGCAGTGGCTGCATACTGTCAGGTTTCGTTGACTGTGGGGGCTTCTTCCTAAGCAAGACCTTATGAGGCGGACTCAAGGTAGCTACAGTCACAAAGTCCTATGTTAGTGTGGGGTCCAGAGTTGGTTCCAGGACTGGTGCGGATGCGCTTGGCTTTTTAGGGAGTAAATAGAGGGGGTTCCGGGTTGTTAGGGTAAGTCCAGGGTACAGGGCATTGGTCCAGGACTAGTGAGGTGAGTCCAGGCTTAGTCCGGGGAAAGGTGAGGCAAGACCAGGGCGAGACGAGCCATAAAGAAGAAAGAGAGATAGAAATTGGAATGAGAATGAGACAAGATTGAACAAGGGAAACGAGTCAAGGAGGAAAGAGCAAAGGAAATTGACTAGAAGTGAAAAAAGGCTGGAGGATAAAGATTAGGAGTTGGTGAGAACAGACAGGAAGACTGAGACGAGATACGGGAGTATGAGGCAAAGGAGATTCAGACAAGATAAGTTCAATATCAACACTAACTGTACATGTTATCCATCTATGCCTTAAGTACTCTATGGGATGGACTCCGGGAAGGTGGGCTCAGCCTAGTTCAGTGCTGGATGTTGGGCATGATTGCCAGGGTAATTGCTGGGTGACGCAGATGATGGTGGTCAGGCCATGACTGTGGGTGTCAGGTGTGATTGCCAGAGTGATTGCCAGGTGATGCAGGTGATAGCAGGTTGGGCATGATTGCTGGGGTGATGGGACTGATTGCTGGGTGATGCCAAGGTGATCCGTCTGAGGGCAGGCCATGATGTGGGAGACTCCGGGTTGATGTGGGGGAGTCCAGGGTCATGGTGATTGCCAGGTGTCAGAGTCAGGGGGGCAGCAAACCTGGGAGTGACAGGTGTCACCATGGCAGCTGTTGCAGCATTGTGATGGTTGGCAGGGCTGGTGGTGTTGTTCCGGGGAGGTAGGGGGTCGGCGGTGTTGTCCCGGGGTGGTGGGGCGAGCTCCAGGAGTGGATCATGACACATACAAGGAAAATATGTATGTTCTCTATTTCCTATTTCCTGAAGCCAGGACCTTTCGATACAAGGAAAATGAACTACTTGTTATGGATTTGATAGTACCAATCAATGTGGTACCAACTTGGAATGGTTGCTTGTATATTCTGTTGATAGGAAAAGTTAGCCACTGCTATCAATATGAAAGACTCAAACAAAAAGAAGATGTTGTAAGGCTAGAATGTCAATCTATTAAAACAAATAATGAAAATTAATTTGCAAATTTCACCCTTGCTTTGATACCTCCTTTGCTATCTAGGCCAAGATTCCTCATCCTGCACTGCCAGATGCTTAAAATGGTGACCATGCAATGAGTGAATGTATCCTTCAGTCCTGCATCACCTATATTAAGCTAAGTGGTAAGGCCTGTGCTTCAGATGCTCTGAAGATTGCCTAGGTCCTATTCTACATAAAGACTGGCTGTGCATCAACATAGTTCTTTCCTTTGAACCCTGCTGAAACTGTAGCTCTCTCTCTTCATGATCATGACCAGTATGATCAAGGAAAGTGCTTTTTAGATGAGTACATTGACTCTTTCCATGCATTGGTAGAGCAGGCAGGCTATCTTGATGGCCTGCAGCTTTGCTTCACCTTCTGAGATGGCCTCTACCCTAATAGATCAAATTGATAGCCTGGCAGAGAGGTGACTAGATGACAGCCAAATTGATACAAGATTGTTCAAGACCAGTGGCAGCTTATGGAGCTGAAACAAGAGCTCTGTCTTTCCTACTCTACTGCCTGCTCATGCACCTGCTCTGACTATACCAACATCTATTCCAGCTTGCACTCTTTCTCTTGTGCCCATGGATGTCAATACTTTTTGTCAGCACTCATCAACACCTTTTTGTCTCCAGGGACTTGAAGTACATGATATCTCTTCAGCTAAGTAGAAGGAGCTCCTTTTAAAGCTTCTTGCTGCAAAGGATGCAGCTTGAGACCCTTTTCCTAATGCTCCATATGCAGAGTCTTCCTCATCAAAGTTGCTAAGTCTAGCTATTCCACTTTGCAATTCCAATGAGTTGTATGCCTCTGCTGCTTAGTGCTAATTAGTTTGATTGTTTTTCAGTAGAATTTTCTAATGCACCTTCTGCCCTTGACAATTGACTGGCTAAAACTGTACCTCCTTTGTTGGACAAGATACTGTTCTAGACAAAGTCTCATCTGAGACCTGCCCCTTCCCTCCTCTGTGCCCCTATGTCTCATGTTGGAGATAATGTTTGCCTTATTGGTATGTGGTTACTTCTTCACTACATTAGGTAGAGATTGAAACTACTAACACTCAGCAAAGCCGGAGATTAATGGCTTTACTGGATAGTGGTGCTACTGGACTCTTCCTTGATGCCAACTATGTAGAACAACATCAACTTAGCACCTGGTCCCTCTCTTATACTGTTCCAGTAGACAATATTGATGGTACACTCAATGAGGCTGGATCCATCTGTTCAGTTATGAATCTTGTACTTTGTTATTCCTCACCTTCAGAGTGAGCTGTTTTTGCTATCATTAATCTAGGGAAACAAGATATAATACTTGGATTCACCTGGCTTCATGATTATGATCCAGAGATTGGCTGAGCTAAGGGTGAGGTGCATATAAGTCATTATCCTTGTTGTTATTCCACTTGTGCTAAGGAAGCACAAGTAGAGCATAGAACATTGGTCCATGAGCATGCTGCCACACATGCTCATCATGTAGTGCACTTCTCTTTTGCTTATGATGACCTGCTGAATCCTCTTTCCTTAGCATTCCTGTCACGATCCGCCACCACCGCCGCACTGCCAACTACTGCCAGTACCTGTAAGGGCAACCTCTGGAGGCTATGGCTCAGTCACACAACTGGCAGAGGGAGATCCAAAGTATATTAGAGTATATACCA
>JAGGAU010000117.1:0-33902 GCA_017657275.1 Termitomyces sp. T108 | reverse complement strand
GTCCACACCAGTGGCATTTGGAAGCTGCTACGTGTTTTTTCAGATTGTGTGTCGAGTTGAATGCATGTCCAGCTGGGTAGTCGGAACAAATGCATACAAAGTCATTGCTGTCTGATTGTCTGGAAAGCGTGACTGTCACATTTGCGTACTCAACTTGCATTGATGTCACACAAGTGCGTCGATGGACATCACGTGCTGATTTGGCCTTGGCATATGTCTCAGCCTGGAAAACCTGGTTGCACTTGGTGCAGGTAAGTTGGACAGTGTTTGAAGCCATTTGTACGATCAAAGTCACGTGATTTCTGCTTTCGGAAGGTGGTTCAAGTGGGAAGAGTTGAGAATTGTTGACTATCCTACTCTTTGTTGTCAACTCCACAACAAGTACAAATATTTGGTCATGTGACCTGTGATTTTTTTCGGCCAGTGTATGCTCCTGCTTGTTCTGATCACAACGGTATAGGTCACATGCCATAAGACCTACTAGTTAGTTGGCAATTGCCCAATTTAATTTCTTAGACGCGACGAAAAAAAACTTGTTTGGTGATATTGATGAGTTGGGTCACTTTTTGGCCAACCAGAGGGTCAATGGACGTCAAATTGTGCACAAGTCGCCAGCGACTTGTGTTACTTTTTAGTCAGACTGAGGGTCAATGGACGTCAAATTGTGCACAAGTCGCCGGCGACTTGTGTTACTTTTTAGTCAGACTGAGGGTCAATGGACGTCAAATTGTGCACAAGTCGCCGGCGACTTGTGTTACTTTTCGGTCAGACTGGGGGTCATTGGACGTCAAACAGTGCACAAGTCGCCGGCGACTTGTGTTACTTTTCGGTCAGACTGGGGGTCATTGGACGTCAAACAGTGCACAAGTCGCCGGCGACTTGTGTTACTTTTCGGTCAGACTGGGGGTCATTGGACGTCAAACAGTGCACAAGTCGCCGGCGACTTGTGTTACTTTTCAGTCAAAGTGGGGGTCAATAGACATTGAATTGTGCACAAGTCGCCGGCGACTTGTGTTACTTGCCAGGCAAACCAAGGGTCGTTGGACATCAAATCATGCCCAAGTCACTGCTGACTTGTGTCGATCTCTAGGCCTATTTGGAGGTGTCAGAGGTCATATCACACATAAATCGCTGATCACTCGACCTGCAGACCGATTGGAGTGGGTTCAAAGCTGGGTTATGGGCCATGGAAAGTCTTAAAATTTTCAATTGAAAATTTTAAGAGGGCGGTTGTGAGCGTTGGTGGGGATGGTTTTAGGAGATTCTGTGACAGAAGTCGCCGAAGGTTTGAAAGAGGCAAAAAATCAGGGGTTTGGGGGTGGAAATGGGTGTGGGCCAGTGAGAAGTCGCCACTACTGTAGGTATTCTTGAGATGTATATAACTAGAATTATCCGATCCGATACAAGGCCTATAAGCGCCCTCTAATGAGCAGAAGCATGTGATACACAGGGCAACGACCCTTTAAATGCCAGTGCTGGCCAATGGCAGAATACATACTTGATCGCCGTTGATCTGATCGAAACACCGCATAGATAAAGGCCCGGATGATACCTGAAGGTCAAGATGCCAAGCGGGATTGTAGCAGTGTTGGGAGTCACGTGAAAGGTTACTGCAGCGAAAAGCGACAGGTACGTGGTCTTACCTCTCGATTACCTCGATAAACATTTACGTTTGGCACTGATTTATTTGAATCACTCACTCATCTGCACCTGCTCTCCCGTGTTGATTGACTGTGTCGAGCCGATGTCAGCGAGTTCACGCGAGGACAGTACGATATCCTCGTGTACATGTCTTTCGTCCATCTTTTGGATTATGTTATATAGGATGTCCGGTATCTGTGAAGAAACACTCCGCGAATATACGATCATATGATGTTCATCGATCATCATTCCTTTCGCTTTTACCATAATTCAGGTGAAGGTGACGTATCTAATTTATTTGCCATACTGCAAGGATCATTATGCCCCAAGAGTCACCGATCTTCCACTAGGATTGAACTCTCTTCTCTTCCGTCGGTAATATCATTGTCAGATAGAGATGTTTCCTGTGCCCGACGGTGTCCCTCGGTAAACTTAGGACTAGCTCCTTGAGTAATTATTGCTTAATTATCCCTATTCTCATCAATGTGGGTCCAGAACAGCTTGACAGCGCGCAGACTTGCCGACTTGTCACTCACTTGTATAAATTATGTTTCCGTTCCCAAATCCTATCATCACCCTCTGACACCATGTCGTTGGAACCAGTCCCCGGTGCAATCTCTTCAGACGTACTTTCATCTCCGCCATTCGTTGTCGTACCTGGAGTCATCAACATTCGAGCCCTCGGTGGATCACCGTTGGACGAAACACACAAGCGCATCAAACCTCTTCATATCTTTCGTTCTGGTGAATTGACCCGAGTCACCGACGTTGGGAGGTCAAAGTTACGCGAGCTTGGTGTCACCACCGTCTTCGACCTGAGATCAGACACCGAAATTGCGCAATTTAAGTCAGAAACGCCCAATATTCCCGGCATTCACATCGTTCGTGCGCCGGCGGTGACCGAGGATGCATGGAAGACGGACCTTTCGGAGTTGTGAGTTGTGAAATATTGCCACCTCCAAAAGCTTAACTGACATTGGTGATATAGGCTTCGACGTTATAAAATTGATGAATTGAAGGTCCGTGCTTAGACCATATCCATTGAACATCGATTGTGAACATCAGACAGGCTCATCTCGATAATCACACCGAAGTATTGCGAATGGCTGGACTATCATATGGCCTCATATTTGCACATCTGCGGGACCATCCATCGGAGCCATGTCTAGTCCATTGTACAGGTGTGGATTATGCAACAAATCTTAGGCCAATGTTTTTGATTGCTTCTATGAAGTCGGGCGAGATCGAACAGGACTCTTTGTAGCACTTTTTTATATGGTAGTCTCGGTTCCTTTCCTTTACACGCGGGTCTTATTGTATGCACAGCTTATGGGAGTTGACGATAGTCATATCACACATGACTATTCCCTTTCAGCTCTCGGACTTGCTCCTTTTGCTCCGGCCATGGAAATGCGTTTCCGTTCAGTCCCGGTCTTTCGAGATAATTGGGAGGGATATACTAAGATGTCAGCCGCAAAGTCAGTGTCTTTACTTGTTGTCATCGTGATCTTCAATCTGAGTTCATTTTGTCCAAGGGCTGAGACCATGGCTGCAGTTCTTTCCATGATTCGAGAGAAATTTGGAGGCGTTGAAGGATATCTCAAAACACATGCAGGGCTAACTGATGAGGATTTGGCGACAATTCGGGCGAACATGCTCGTTCCCGTTTGAGTGAGTCGGTATGAAGATATGCAAGAATGAAATTTTCTGGAAATCATCGAAAGGCGACGTTTGTAGACAGAAAGACAACTATGAAAAGGAATATGTATGAATTTAACAATTTCTCGAACAATCTGCAGAGCCTTATGAATATGAGTCAATCCGATCAAAGACTTACAAGAACCAGTCCCTGGTGTGGCTGGCAAAGAGGAGTTCTCACCATTGCCTCTTGCAATTGACCAGGAGCCACATAATTATCTCAGGTACCTGAGTGACCGATGTGTTAGAATGTATGGTGTTCACCGAGTGAATGGCGGTTGAGCGACGAAAACCATTACATCGCTGTAGTGCATGACCGTGGTTCTGTCTGCGTTTACTGATATATCAGCGTCATACACGCTGCAATAATATGTAGGCCACATCGTTTCCTGTGCTTTCGGCAAAAACATTGACCCCTACCCGATTTGAACGGATGACTTTGTGGAAGCCCAAAAGCTGGAATCACACACTCTACCACTGAGCTAAGGGGTCTATGAACAGACATGCATGCTATGGGAACATCAGCCGGTGTGGAGTGAATGATCACATGGTTTGTTGATTATGTGTGCCTTCACAGCATTTCTTGATCCTTGACCGCCTCTCTCCGTCGTTGTATACGACGGTGCCAGCTGCCCGACAATCATGACAACTGTTTCTCCCTTTGCCCGCAGCAATGCCTTTGAGGAGTCTCTCCTCACTGGCCGTGAACAAACCGTAAGCTGCCGTTTGGGTCCTTCTCATCTCTTGAGCCTTCAACGCGAACAGATTCGTTCCAGATCGAGGAAATGTATAGCGTACCTGAAAGCTTTCTTGAAATCGAAGTAAGGAACCCTCAGACGCATGGTGAGCATCTCTGTTGCTACCGCGTGATCCCCATCGCCGACAAGGAGTTAGGTTTTGGGCGGAAGATGTACACTGATTATGAGATTGTGTGCAAGGTCGGTTTGCATACATATATCACGCCTTCCTATGACCATGTACATTAGACGAACATTCCTGCGTTCAAGTTACGCCATTCTCTTGTCCGCCGCCGTTACTCCGATTTTGAAGCATTCCGCGATATTCTCGAGCACGAATCCACTCGGGTTAACATTCCCCCTCTTCCAGGGAAGGTCTTTACCAATCGTTTCTCGGACGAGGTTATTGAGAGCAGACGAGAAGGACTGGAGCGATTCTTAAGCATCGTTGCGGGACATCCTTTGCTTCAAGTGAATTTTTTTCATCTAGTTTGGCGGTCTCTCATCACAAAAAATCTTCTAGACTGGAAGCAAAGTCCTTTGTGCTTTCCTTCAGGATCCCGGATGGGATAGGACTCAATGGGTCTGATGACTCGCTAGTGCTTGGTGGTAGTTATCAATGCTCTTTTGTGCCTTTACATTGCTATTCGTCTTCCATGTCTTCTAATCTTCTCAAATCGTTTTCTCCTGTATTCCGTATCGCCGAACCATTAATCGGATGGTCTTCTCTGTCAGGCCCTCGAAAGAGCCATCCTGAAGAACTTGGCCCAAGTGACCCATAAAAAGCACCCTTTTCAGAATGAGTCACACGTGGTCCGGTCCCTCTCTCAACTAACGGCATTTCCTCCAGAGCTTTCACGCTGTCAAGTGTCAACTGAATCGTGAACGTTGTTTATCGCGCTATCGGTAGTTATCAGATAGCCTGCGATATCCTTTTCAGATTGTAGCAATGAGTGGGGCATTACCTGCGATCCATGTTGATTTAACAAGAATGGCAAGCCCGCCTGGTTCGATTCAAATGTCCGACCGAGAGCGCTAAATATGCAGCGTCACACGACAGACGGCCAAAGACAACGAGCACAACCGGACACCATGAGAGACAAGCGAGCGTATCCGAAAGTGTATTCGTGCTGGTCACGCTAGAATCAACTTGCTGCCCTCTCGACGCTGAAACAGAGTCGTAAATAAATAAATTAAATTCAATGAGAAAAAGAACGGCCCCCGAGTCAAACCCATGTGTGTATATTATAGTATAGTATATAGACGACGGATCGACTGATGCAAAAGAAAAGAGAAAGCGAGGAACGAGAAAAAGCAAGCCGAGCAAAAGACAGAGAGTGAGTGAGAGAGGAGAGATATAGAGATAGAAAAACAAGGACGGTCATCGAAGGAAATAAATCTGTACAGGGAGGCGTAGCAATGCGGGATCGATTCACAAAAGTTCCTTTTTGACATGTGTGTGCGTCGCGCATCGCATGAAAAGACAAAAACGGAAATCATAGAAAGAAAACACACAAGCTACGCCATCACAGTGTCCTCGGCCTCACCGGGTGCATCCGCCTGACCAGCTGCCTCGCCGTCGCCGTCGCCGTCGCGCTCCCCCTCGCCGTCCACCTCTCCCGGGGCGTCTGCGTCTACAGGCCCTGCCATATCCGCTGTCGGAGCTGCTTGTCAGTACCATCAGAGCAGAAACGCAAGAGACTTACTGTCTGCGTCGCCCGCAGACGCACCATTAGGTTCGAGCTTGGCTGGTTCTTCTTCCGTAGGAGCAGCAGGGGCGCCATTGACACCGTTGACACCGTCCTTTGCGTCATCCTTCTTGACTGTGCCCTTTGCGGCGCCAAGGACGCTCTGCCAGCGCTCGACGAGTGCCTGTGCGCGTGCTCTGAAGGAAAACTCGGCGTCTCGGGGCACGCGCTTGTCCTCGAGGAGGGTAATGTGGCGCATGACCTTGCCGATTTTGGAGAACTGGAGCTGGGCGACGGTCATGCTGGCGTAGGCCTCGACGGTGGAGAAGAGCTTGTCGAGCGCGGGCATGTCCTGCGAGGGGCGTCAGGGTTGACGGCGGAGTAAAAAGGGGTTACTCACTGCGTCGTCCGGGGTGGACTTTGCGCTCAAAAAGGCCTTTTGGAGTTTGTGGCGCCAGTCGCGGACCTTGAGTGCGTCGCGGTCGTCTTGGAGAGGCTCGCGGTCGTCGGCATCGTCGTCCCGCCGCTGTTTCTTTGCGGGCGGCGGGCTGGCGGGCTTCCTGGCGCCGGGGACGTCGTCGCCCTCTGCATCGTCGTCGCCGTCTGCGCGGTCGTCCTCGCTCTCGACGACGGCACTGCTCTTTGCCTTGCGGCCCTTTCCGCGCGTCGACGCGGTGGCGGGCGTCTTTCCCTTGCGCGTCTTGCCCTCCTTTTCTCGCTTGCCCGCGCCCTCCTTTTCCCGCTTCCGCTTCCTGCCCGCCACAGATGCCCTGCGCTTCCGCCCCTCGCCCTCGTGCTCGCTCGCCAGCTCGTCAACGTCCTCGCCACCGTCCTCTGCGGCACCCTCGCCGTCCTCCTCGCCGTCGTCTGCCTCCTCTGCCGCGGCCGCAGCGAGGTCGGCCGCCCGCTTCGCCTCCCACGCGGTGGGGTCGAGCGCGGTGCGGTACCCCGCGAGGAGGTCGCCCGACTTTTTGAACGGTTCATTGATGTAGGCCTCGATCTCGAGGGGCTGGAGCCTGGATATGTCCTTTGCTACGAGCCAGGCGCTGCTGCGGTGAGCTCGAGGACGGGGTGAGCGATGAGGAGGACGTACTAGTCGCCTGCGGGGAAGAACTGGACGCAGTAGAAGGCGGACTTTTTGCCGGGGCGTTCCTGGGCGACAGCGGGGGGCACCGAGTCGGGGTCGACGACCTGGTTTGTTCTGCAAGTGAGCTGGGCGGGCGCGGGGGACGAGAGAGACGAACCATGCCGGGCCAGGGCGGGAAGCCGCGGACTTTGCCGAGGACGATGTCGCGCTCGCGGTAAGTGGCGGCCTCCTTGTCCTTGCCCGCTGCTGATTTGCCAGACTTTCTGCTCATGGCCAATCAAAACACAAACTTGTTTTTTTTCGCGCCCTTCCTTGCAGAGTCACCTTCCCACGCTTCGTCACGCATCACCCGTCACGCTCTCATGGACGACCACATCCCTCCAAACACAAACCACGCTCGCCCCACTGCCCCTGCCCGCCGCCGCGTCCTCACCCTCACGTCCTACGCCCACCGCCGAGGGCCCCTCGTCCCCGCACCCACCCCCGGCCTCGCATTCGACGTCCGCGCCCTCCCCAACCCCCCCAAGCGCCTCAGAGACGCCTGTGTAGGCACCGACAATGCCCTGCGCGCCGCATTCATGGCCGACACCAGCTGCAGACAGCGCGTAGATGACGTGCACAGTGCCGTGACCGAGGTCCTGGACCGCTTTGGCAGCGAGGAGGTGGAAGAGGAAGACGACGACAGCGACGAGGAACAGGAACCACGTGTGCATGTCCGTGTTGGCGTCTGTTGCGAGATGGGCAGACACAGGAGCGTCGCATGCGTCGAAGAGCTCGCACGTGCCGCATGGCCCCCCGGCTGGGACGTCGAGGTCGTCCACCGCGATCTCAAGCGGCAGAGGTCAGAGCGTGACAAGGAGAAGCGCAGCAGGAAAGTCGAGACGCCCGATGAGAGCGATTAGTTGTATCATACCCAATCAATCTCTATGTACAATACAGAATGAAACACTAGGAAAATACATCCTGACTTGGTCTAGCCTAGACTGAACCCGCCTGCCATTGGCGGCTCAATTCCCTCCGCCGTACACGCATCACTCAGGCGTTTCCGCAGATCCTCTTTCTGTTGTCCCAG
Organism: Termitomyces sp. T108; assembly: GCA_017657275.1. Lineage (NCBI taxonomy): Eukaryota > Fungi > Basidiomycota > Agaricomycetes > Agaricales > Lyophyllaceae > Termitomyces > Termitomyces sp. T108. Next base: position 25,979 of record JAGGAU010000117.1, on the reverse strand, counting down.
GGCTGCAAACGCTCGTCAGCCAGAACGACATCAGGCCACGCTCCTCACCTTCACAGGGCCAAAGGCTCGTCATCACCTCGACCGGCTGCAATATCGACTTGCCCAGCACAAGTGCATTCGTGAGGCTCCGGTCATAGTTCCAGAGCAAGAGACATCTTTGATCAGTCAGTCACACGAGCAATCATCAAACACAAACGCGTACATGGACAGCTGGTTGATAAACCAAGTTACCTGATAAGGCCGTCGCGTCAACTGATATCCCTGCGCGCCTCCAAGCTCATTGATCGCCGATCGCACGATCTGTATGACTCGATCCTGATACCATACTAAGCAAAGCAGTCAATGATTAGTTGAACACTTTTTGCTGCCAAGTACTGACACCACTCTTCGGCTTGTTTTCGCATAAAGATAGGCGGTCCGCTGCCCAGTCCCTGTAAACTATAAAGCGACTGAGATGGAAGTATCACAACGAGGCAAGACCAAAAAACCTTCGTAACGTCTGTGTAATCGTAATCTGCGTGCTACAACGCGTCAGTTACCGCTCGTCACCGCCAGACATCTCACACTCACTTGTACACATACTCGCGGCACATGTACATCAGCAGCGTATCGAGATTGCACGTGTGCATCCCGAGCGCGTCCTGCAGCGACTGCGCCTCTGCCCACGCGTCGTACACCATCTCCACCTTGTCGTCGTCCCCCACCGTGCTCGTCCGCAGCCGATTCGTAAAGTTCCACAGCAGCATACTGCGACAGTAAAGCGCCCACACCGATTCCTTTGTCGACGACGTGCTCGCGCGGAACGTCAGCGACACGCGATCCAAAGCCTCCCCAGGGAAAAGAAGCGCATACTGCAAGAAAAAAAAGGTCAGTCTGATCACAACAACGACAAGGGACCCCGGATTTACATTCGCACAATCCAGGATAAAGAGCTCGGGGGGCTCACGGTCAAACGCGACGCACTGCGAGACGTAGTTGCACACCAGGCTCAGCGCGGCCCAGCACAGGCGGCGGCACTCCTCGTCGCGCACCTCGTCTTCCGTCCAGCTCGCGTCCCACGCGGGGATGTACGACCACGACGAGTACGCGTCCGGCGCCTGCGCGGCGTCCGGCGGGATGCACCCGCACTTCCTGTCGCCCGCCTCGTCGTCCCCGGGGTCCGCACCGCCCGTGTTCGTGGCCATCGGCGCGCGCCCTGCGGCGTACGTGAGGACGTCCGGATCGTCCGCGTCGATCGTCGTCAGGCGCGTCGTGCGGATGATATAATCCAGCGTGAGCAGTGCCTGCTCAACACGGTCCGGGTTGTACATCGGGTGGGCGGAGCTCTCGAACAGCGCGAGGATCTGGAACGCGAACACGTGAGGATAGGCAAAGGAGTAGAGGGCAGACCGCGCACCAACGCCGCCTCGGCGAGCGACGCGTCGATCCACTCTGCGCTGATCGAACTCTGTATATACGTCCCCGCGCTGTCCCGGAGCCACATCGCGCGCTCCCGCCCGGGCGCCTTGTACTCGACCTCACTCGACTTCATCAGCGTCGCCATCGCCAGCCCCGCATATATCAGCGCAGGCTGTATGTCCAGCCTCGCGTCCGCGTCCAGAAGCCTCTTGCTAAAGTGCTCAAAGTTGAGAAAACACAGCCAGTGCCCGGTGTCGGTGAACCTGTCTATAGGTCCCTCACTTGTCGCATAAAGCCACTGTCATACGCACAGGTATCTCAAGTCTTGTTCAACTTGCGCAAGCCTATCGCGAGGCATCAAACATCGCGCGCTGTACATTACGAAACGCGTATACTCACGGAATTTCTTTCAACAACGTGTCCCACCACATCCTCTGCGTCTGCCGCACTGCCGGCGGAGCCCCAACGCTGACCTTTGGGCGTTGGAAATGTGGTGACTCCATAACGTTGACGGTGAGCTCCTGAGGGACCGTCGAACTCACGTAGGAAGTCTCTTCGGCAGCATATGAAGAGGACTGCCGGCGAGACGTCGGTGAATGATCATGCTACCGTAAAGTTTTCCATCAGTCAAACGGCTCCACAAACTTGATCGGGCTACAAACGACAACAGAAGGTAATCCTGCGGTTTGTGACCGCGAGGAGACGGGCGAGGGCTTATCACTCGTCATGGGCTTCTTGGTCTTCGAAGCAGATGGAGGTGGGAGAGTGTCGTCGTTTGACGCGGAGCGGACGCGGTCCGCTGTTGTGCGCTTGCGTTTCAGAGGGGGAGGCAGAACCGCGGGGGCGGGGTCGTCCAGGGCTCGCCTTTTACATCTCCGGTGGCGCGTACCAGGATTCTTATCTGGGCCCCGCCGTTTGGGAACTAGATCGTACTCGCATACGTTCGAACGTCGGACGCAATTGTTACATACGGGTCTTGTGGAATCGCAACGGATTTTTCGTCCACGGCTATGGAAACGGGGGAAGAGTAAAAAAAAAACAACAAAACACCCAGGGGCGCACGGGAGTAGTTAGTGGTTTTCGGCTTAATAAGGCTTTTTATGAAATAACTCGTGGATGAGCGAGAAACACACCATTGACGACAGGCTATGACAGCTGTGGACTTTTGTGATTTGCGTGAATCATTCGGCGGTGCAGTGTTCATGGCAGGCTCTTGATGTTCGGATGAGAATGACATGGGAGGTTTTTGATCGCCATACGCAAGTACGGCAGACGTTCTGGCCTGGTCTGGCTGGGAAGAATCATGAGATGGTCCACTAGGCAACCGTCGTTCAGATGTGCTGCTATACCGCGATTCCACAGGTCTTCCGTTGTGACCAGTAGGAAATTGGGACTGCGCAACCTGCTGAACAGAGTAGCCGTGTGAAACTTGGCTGCGTGGGGGCGGGGATACGTTATAATAGTCTGGATACGCGGTTGCATGGGCATTGGCCCGTGACATCTGTAACGAAATCTCGACGAGCGGAGGCTGTTGCGCTGTCAAAGACACATAGTCATAATGCGGCGCAATGATGGCCGCGGCACCTTGAGCTTCCAACTGATCACGGACTTTTTTAAAAAGAAAAAGAGTCGGTGAGAACATAGAATGTGCATGGAAATTTCTGGAGGGCCGAGGATAACAACTTACAGCTGTGCGTAGGAGAAAACGAAGAAGTTTCGAGGTGCGTTGGCGACTGAAGTCCTGAACTTTCTCCGCTTGATCGCGCCCCGTCTTCGGGGTTCATGTCATGCTGAAATGTCGAGTAAATTTCATGGCCGGAGCTGGCCACCATGATAAAGCAAGGATGAAAGAAAGAGGGGGCCGTACCACGCGAATTTTTGTGCAAGAAGGGGTTAAGTTCTCGTGCCCACGGGTGAATCTCATGCGAGGAACGTTACGCGATGACAGCAGATTCGATCAGAAGATCTCTCTGTCTTTCCACAGCGACATACAACACCGCGAAATCGTGATACTCAACACAAGTGACGGCTCCGCACGGAATAGCTGAAAGTTTAGGTATGAAACAAAAACATGCAGAGAAACGTGCATGGTTCTCCCTGTACGACCCTAAAAAAAAACTCGGTAATGGCACGGCGATATGTCGGGAACGAATCCCAGAAGGCAAAAACATAACCTGAACGTCGGTAGAAGGAATTACACTGCCAAAAAAGCTTTTCCAGATTAGGTTGAAAAGGGTTGATCATCACTCGAAACTCGCGATTTCTTCCCACACTTTCCGCCCAAAACAGTGGAATGTTCCTGGTCGTCATCCACGTGAGCAAAAACAGACGAGGCGTCCGTGATGAAGCAATCGACTTATGATCCATCCCTCCATTTCCATAAAGGAATATAACATATTTTGATACTGCTCTACTCATGTGGCCAAATCTTCTCATCATCGAGTCTTGTCATTTCACTGCAGTAATCGTCTCAAAGGCTTTTCAAGTTTACAAGTCTATTCATGTGCTGGGAGATGGCGCCTTGTTGATCATACTGAGAATACTCTCACCAGTATCAAAACGTGCCACCCCGCATCGGAGATAGTTATTTTCAGCGCGATGCATGTTTTTTTAGCTCGATCCCTTTTCGTCATCTAACTGCCTTGGACGGGCACCGAACGCGGTGTTTAGGGTTCCTCTTTTTCTGTTGTGGAGTCTCGGCCACCAGCGGATGGCACCTGCTTCCGTTATTGGTTCAACTTTCACACAGCTTTTTGGAAATTGACTAAAATACAGTGCCCCTTGTTCATCTTTGGTGTGTAATTACATCCGTTTGAGAATGAACTTTTGATTGCGAGCATCAATTCAGCCATGAGCTTGCCTTCCAAGTTTTTTAGGGCTCTTCATCAAGTTGCGATCAAATAGCACATCTCATAAGTTCTTCCCACTGGACATTCTCAGGTGGCAGGCACGACAGTCCAGAGATACATGTGGTGCAGCTTTGACGCGGCTCCACTTTCCATCCCGGCTAAGTGAAATTTCCTATCCGAATCCATGTAGAACCCCTCAAGCTTTTCTTCGTCAGCTTCTCTCGTCATCGTGACCCTCCTCCCTTCGTTATGTTGTAAGCGGCAGACCTCATGGAGGCCAACATGGATTGAAGACTTCCCAACTGGTGGCGGCCTCGTGTAGGGATAAAGTTTATGAGAATAATCTTGTTGAAGGTTTCACACGAGAAAATACGAACTTGACGTATAATCGTTTTCACCCTGAAGCATTCACTCTCAGTTGTGTAGGATCTGGATACGAGTCAGTCGGTCTGCGAATTTATAATGACACGAAGTCATCGTGAACAAGTTCAATAGTTTTCTTACACCGTGGGCTGACCTTGTTGCCTGCTCCCTTGTTCTGCGTAAACTAAGTATAATGAACTCTAGGATGAGGGTTTCAATCATATGTTACTACTGATTCTTGCGCCTGGCTGGAATCATCATTGCTCGAAGGAAACGACGCTGTTGGAAAGCCTGGAGGCAAACTTTCTAAGGAAGTTGTTATCAATTACAATTGAGCACTGCATCTCATCTCTCCATGACACTCACACTCATTCAACATCGTTAAGCAATCAGAACGGGTTCTTTCATGGGTCACACCAAGTCAATCAGTATCTGGGTAAATTTAAGTCAGACTCTTATTCTGACACCCCACCACATTGGATTCATTTTCGTATAGCCAAAACACAAGAACAAAGAATGAGAGAAAATTACTTCGGGCCTTCCTCACACCTCAATGCCCAGCATTCAGTTCATGCAACAGTCGCAGAAGATTCAGCAAACAATTTTGGCATTTGCAATGGATTTAGTTCAGGAAACAGTCGCAGAAGATTCAGCAAACAATTTTGGCATTTGCAATGGTCTACGCGCTCTGAGGACCAACAGAATTCAATGGACGGCTTACATTCCCACTAGTAGTCGACATGATTCCCAGCGAAAATTTGATGTCACTTCCCGGTGTCTGGACAGACGACACCTCGATGACTCTCTGCCTAGCTCACTCCCTCGCAACATTCAATCCACTAGGGCTATCAGGCAACAATGAATCCGAAAAGGACGGTTTCGATGAGGGAGACCAACAGAGGACGTATGCGGCTTGGTACGAGCACCGGACCATATCTGCTATTGACTACTGCTTTGATACGATGATCACCGCCCTGAACATCTACTATACGAGACGGGATCAGGATATCCAGGGCGTTCTAGGAGATATTCGCGGTCGACTGAACACAGAATGGTCTTCAAAGAATGGAAACTTGATGCGCGTGTTACCGATCGGGCTGACCTATTGGAGAGATGAGAATTTGGCAACCAGAAGTAGCACGACTAACTCAAACAACATGTGTCAGGAAGCATGTGAGGTGTGGACGAAGGTCGTTACATAGATCACAAGAACCTCCACAAGGAACGAGGAACCAAAATCCAGCAAATTAGATGTCGTCAAAACATTCGCAGAGTTCTCCTATACAGACGATAAACTCCGGTAAATCTGGACATTCAGACTTCGCTACGTACGACCAAGGAAGAACATGGGAATCGACTATCTTTACTCCGTCTTATTGAAAGAACACAGAGCACGGTGATTCTTGAAGAGAACGACGTTCCCTCATGTGATTATGCCCCCGACAGCCTTGTTGCTGCTCTATATTGTTTTTTAGCGACAGAAAACTTCGAAGAGGGTGCAATCATGGCAACCAATCTTGGGGACCATGCAGACACCGTCGGCGTAATCTAAGCCGGATTAGCTGGGTGTTGGTACGCTGGTACGATGGATGACACACACAGATTCTGGACCGGAAAGGAAATAACTTGGCACTTGTCAGAAGAGAGTTGGTTGAAATTGTAGCTGAAGAGCTTGTACAATTCCCGGTCAGGCTAGCTGGCCAATACGACTAATACGTACATCGATGAATGTCGTATCATTGGAAGTTAGCCAGAGCATTCACAGCAGCTCGAGGGGAACTGCACCAAGTCGTTAGTACTCTTGTCGAAAAACAATAAAGGAAGAGATAATTCAGTATAACTAGGATTATAAAACACGCATCACGTAGCATTCCAAGGAATGACGCTCGTTATGCATATCGGTCAAGAAAATACTCATCATAGATAGCTGAATGGTAGAAGAAACACTCACACATGATATAAATGTGACCCAGTAGTATTTACGGGGAAAGGTATCTGACGCAAGCCATGATGATATGTAAATAAAAGAAAAAAGGTGTTGGGGGTCATTTGTGAGTATATATATGGGAAGACTTGATATTTTCAACTCCGACTTTGGTGACCCTCGAAAAATTCGGTGGGGGTTGTGAGAGCAACGAATACATATATGTAACGCGTCCCCACTCTGGGCATGTGTCTAGCTCGTTTCTTAGCAACAAAAATACAGACAATCTCCAAGCACATTGGGAGTTCACGCCTTCCCTTGGATGTTAGGAGGAGCCAAATGTCTGGGAAATTGACCAAACAGTGAGTCACTGACCAGCACGATTCAAGGGATCATGCAACATGAGGAAAGTTTGCTAATATTAGTGCTAAGCGGCTCAGTATAGTGAAGAGAGAGTACTAAGTAGTAGTGGATTTACTAACAAATCTTCGTTAATCACTTCATGATTCCAGTCGGGAAGTCAAAAAGGTTGCGAGGATCGTATTTAACCTTGAGAGCTTGAAGACGGCCATAGTGTTCGCCATAGTAGCGCGATTTCCCTGGATAGATCGACGTCAATATCATTCCATATGGTTTCAAGTTTCGCTTACAATCTACGAGCCTGTCGTCGACATAATTGGTATATGCCCTTAATAGGAAATGTAAGTGTCTAAAATGGCTGAGGACACAAGCGGAATACCCATAGGACCAGTTCGATGGACTGTTAGAAACGATGGAATTGACTGCTCCTTCATAGCGAAATCAGCCTCTGCCTTGGAAAACCTGTTGCATCCTGGGCTTACCATCTACAAACACGAAACCTGACGGAGGAAAGGGAGGCCGTCTTCCTGGAGATGACGCATAAAGTTGAATTGTAAAGAGCGAGCTTCTGTGAACGAAAGCAGTAGTGTCGGGAGCAACGGCATTGATAGCCGAATTCTTGCCACCATAGAGTGCAACCTCTATGAACCATTCCTTTACATACCTAAAATCAGTACCGTACCTCATGGAGAATATTCCCTCTGAACATACTGTGTTGAACGAGAAACCTGTCACTGCAAGGTAACGGGTAAGGGCTAATATTGCAGCCTCAGACATGGGTGACTTTCCAGGAGTCATAATAGACTTGGCATAAAATGTATCTCGGGAATTAGGAGCGGATGTCGTATCCAGGGAGCCACCAGCAAGCTCGGTAACACCTTCAATGTAAGAACCCCTTTTGATGCTGGTGCTTGGCTTCCGTGGCATCTGACGCAGGAAGGGTAATAAAATAGAATTCAATTCCTGTGGGTTTCCATACCAGCCTCCGGAGAGCGCAAAGTAAACGGTTCCTGATGTCAAACCCTTTCCTAAAACAATTTCGGCACCTAACTGAGAGGGTATATCTGTTTGAACAAATTTCTGGAATGCAGAAATTCCTCTAGCTGCTGCAGTGAAGTTCAAGTTCCATGAATACTGAAAAATTGTCGAGGATTGAGGTGCCTGGAAAGTCCTGACTTCATAAGAGGTAATGATGCCAAATGACGGTGCAGAACCGCGCAATCCCTATCGTATTATACTGATTGAATATGTTTCTCGTGTCAAACGGAAGACTCGCACCCAAAAGAGTTCCACGTTATTTTGTTGAGTCACTCGTGTTATTGTTCCATTCGCCAGGACGAGGTTGACCGCTGAGATAGTGTCCAAGGTGAGTCCCCACATGCGTGATGTAAAGCCAAACCCTCCATATCCTAAGCTTCTATTCAATACAACTGACACAAGGCGAAAGACGGACAATTGACCTGCATGACCGCCTATCCCTACATAAGCGCAGGTTCCGTGAGGAATCGCTTTGCCGTTGTTCGCCAATGCAGTCGCGACATCTCCTAGCCTATTTCCCGTTTCAATAACGGCGGTTCCTTGTGCAGAGTTGACAGAAATCTTAGAAAGATTCTTAAGATCAATGACGAGGGATCCGTTTCGTCCTCCAAGACCATTAGCAATATAACTATGCTAGGAACCATAAGGGATCAGTCCTGAGATATGAAAGGTATACCTATACTTACGCCCCCGCTGCGTGCCGTAACTTTGAGGTCGTGCGATGCACCTATTTTGACGATCTCTGAGATATCCTGCGGTGTTTTTGGGTACACTATTGCGGCAGGCTTGAATGAAAAACGTTGGTTATCTAGTTTTCTTGATTGTCAGCAATGATGAGAGCTCGTGTGAGACCTATGAGAGAAGACTGACACGCTGCACTCGAAGAAGTATAAGAGGCATCTCCAGGAAATGATGCGTCAATAGCCAATGCAGCCAGACGTGCTTTGATGTCGGATGCAAGGGCAAAATACGATGTGATCGCCAAAATTCCTAATGCCTTGAGCCCGCGCATGACTGAGCGGAAAGTATGTAGTTATGTTGGGGCTAACGCAAAGAAGTGGGAAGTATTTAAATGGAGTTTAATGCAGACTCCCTACAAGATACCTCGGGTAGAATAGGCCGTGTTGATAGGGGGACCGGAATAGAGTATCAAGTCGAGAAGAAAGCCTATGGGGTCAAGGTCAAGTTCGAGATGAAGGTGTGTGTCCCAACGATCTCCGCGAATTGTCTGAGTGGATGATTTGGATAAATCTTCTACCTAGTATTGTATTTCCTTTTCTTAGTTATAATTAGACCCGCCAAGGAGTCGGATTAGTAGGCGCTCATACGTGTACAGTAAATTTCAGTTCCCGAATAAGTCAAAGTCCAAATAAGACCTTATGAGAGAACCATTGGCAAGTCCATTTCATATAGAATCGACTCATCCTGAGATGTGCCGTGGAGAATGGAACGACTCAATCTGTTGATGGTGTCGCCTTGGCGCTCTCATTCATAGATTGAGTGTGAAGATCCGAAAAGATAGACAGTATAGGGGGTGAAACTTGGACTTAGAAACGAAGCCTAATGCGATGAGTGGAATACCATCGTGACCATGGAGTTCTATCCTAAGATAGTCAGATAGTCAGGGGAAGGAGTGCACGTATGGTTGACCATTTTGTTGTCAATATAATGGACAGGCTCGACAAGGTAATCAGTGTCATCGGCGTGGGAAACTCCTAGCAGATAGTACGTCGTATGCGCTTATGGAGTCTTCATGCACATTCGAGGTTTCCAGCGTGCGTCACAAGCTTCAGAGAGTGGTCCACTTCCACATCCAATTACGTCACGATTCCCACAAGTACGAGGCCAAGCTGTAGCAAAACGCTATCTCTCTATCTATGTGAGTCTCTCCAGGAAATATTCAGTATCCAGCGGCCATCGTGTATGACCTGGGCGGAGGGCGTCGTAGAAACCACGTCTTCCTTTCCCCAAAGTGAAGGCGAGGTCTTCAAGTCAACCATCGAAAGAGAAAGTTGTGACTCAAAACATACGTTTTTAGGTGATGGTCTGATGGGTGACTCAAAGAATCACCATATCGTTATCATGATTCGTTTCAACCACTGCTTACTCAAGCTCGAGTGTATCACCGGGTTATCTGTGGGCTACTGTCCAGGCCGCAGTATCATTGTGAACGTGCGTGGCCCGACTCTTTGGGTTCTGAATCGAGAGGTCTTAAGCGTTATGATATGTAAGATGCGAGACACAGGTAGTAGGACCCCTTAGCTCAGCGGTAGAGTGTGTGATTCCAGTGAAATTGGAGTATCCACAAGGTCATCCGTTCAAATCGGGTAGGGGTCAATTTTTGCCTAGCAGAACGCGATAAATCTATACGTTGACAAAAGACCGATTTGTGATTTTTTTTGTTACTCATTGAATAATATATGGGTAAGTTTTTGAGGATACCGTTGATTAATCGCTGTTCTATTTTCCAAATAGCTGGCACGGCCAACAAACAACACGTGTAAATATTACCTCGATTATAGTCCAAACTCGGACGATGATATCTCAATGACTACTCATCGTAAAGACATGATCATCCGTGATTTTGGATTGTCGTGATGAGCTCTGATGCGCCACCATAAGATCAATAAAAATTTTACTACAAGAAATTTCATTGTCTGTGAGTGCTGTTATTGCAAGAGCAAAATTTCCATCACGCTGGAAGTTTCTGGTCCCTCCTTCCAGCATGTCATATATATACAAAATGTGTATGGAGCACTTTATCCTGTTTGAGGCCAGGCAGACTGCAGTATTTGTGATTCTGAGGTATGCCATTTGCATGTGCTTTGACCACTGCTTACTCTCCGCTGTGGCTTGTGGATGGCAACTTTCTGATGACTTGCAAAGGACTATTGTAAACATGTACCAGGCATGTTCCATTGTTATCATTGTTAAGTATACTGGGTTCAAAAAGTGGACCATACAAAGAATTTTTCATTAACATCAGACCCTTCTCTAGACATGTAAAATTGCAAGGAAAGAAGTGGGCATTGAGAAGGATAGTTGTTCAAGTGTGCTTTTTCCTTTACCTTATTGTAAATGATCAGGGTAGGGATTTACATCTTGCAATATCACTTTCTTGTGCTTTCTATTCTCACTGGCTGGCTCACGTGCTCGAGAATTCAATACCGGATGCTTATTGTACTAACGATGTAGCATTACACTGTGGACATTTATAGACACGTATTCTGTTGATCTCCCCTCAGTCGTTGTCGTTACTACACTGATGTGATATCTACTTACTATTGGTTACATATGTACTTGTAGTGCTTACTTCGAATAGGATGACCATTCAGCATTGAGGTGTTGTCCCAACCCAGTTTTGCATTTTTGGAGTCTGAAGTACAAAAGGCCAGGGAGCACAGGTATGCGAGGATGAAGAGAAGACATACTATCTGTGTTGATTGCTTGTGTGGCTACCGTTGATACTTGTACAAATAACGAGTGATGATTCTCGCCAAAAGCCGAGTCTGGTACCCTTTTTATCGGCTCACGAAGTCACTAGTTCTCCGCGTATCATATCCGATTGATCGGTGGCACTTTATACTCCATGAACTCCATCTCGTGCAGGCACGGCATTTGCTACATCCCGAAGTATAGGATTGGGACGTTCACCAATTTGTATTCCACCACAACGAGCATTCCGACTCCCATGTCGGCAACGATATCTTTAGGTCCATAACGTTACTGGTTGTACGCGTGGTATAAGCGATTGGTCGACGAATATTTTGTCCTGCACGATCTCCACCTCTTCACAGGTTAATCTTCCACGTATAAAGCATGATTTTCGATGTCCACCCGTCTCAATGTTCTCTGCACTGATTTGGGCTCTTTATTTGATCACCACGGTCGCGCGTGGTGCATTGCCTGTGTGTCCGAACACCGCCAATGCTGACTACGACTTCATCGTCGTCGGCGCTGGTGCTGGAGGTGGACCTCTTGCAGCCCGGCTTGCCGAGGCTGGCTACTCAGGTCATCTCTTATTTTTTACAATTGATCTGTTCTTATCTTCCTGTACTGAAACTCGCCAACTTACCAGTTCTCCTTATTGATGCTTGTCATGACACTGTCAATGACAACACAACGATCCCAATTTATTCCATTCGGGCACTTGAAGGTATTCAGGCTAGGCTGAATGTAATTGTGACATTGTTCGCCTCACATTGTCCATTCTTTCTAGATCCACAAATTGCTCTCAATTACACCTATCAAGAATATCCTGCTGGTTTTTCTGAAACGAGAAATAACGATTGGTGCGCTTCTGTGTACTCTTGTCTATTCAAGTTCTGATATATCAGGTATCCCCGGGCTTGTGGGCTGGGAGGTTCAACGGTGAGTGTTTTACTTCTACCTAAATCTGATGGTACGCTCATCCAACAACGTGCTCTCAAGATCCACAATGCAATGGTCAACATCATTTCTGGTACTCGACAAGATTTCGATGGGATGGCGACCACACTCAACGATCCGACGTGGTCGAGAAACAATATGCAATCGACTTATTTCAGGCGCATTGAGAAAAACCTTTACCTCCAACCCGAAATTCTGTTTCCAGACCATGGTTTCAACGGGTGGCTGAAGACCAGCTCTCTTCCGCTAGATATTTTCATTGCAAATCCTTCCTTTCTTGGTTGAGTCATCCTTGGTGTCCTTCAATGCATCCTTGATAGACTTAATAAATTTTATTCTTTAGATCTGCAGACTGCAGCGGTTGTCTTGTCTCAGTGGGACCCTTTGGCGGCCGGCCCTCCTATCCTAGACCTCAACAGCTTATCGGCAGACTCAGCATTAGGCTTCGGCACCCCCAGCTTTACTACTGACGACCAGCATTTGCGATCTTCTGTACGAGAGAGGCTAATAGATGTTCAGCAATCCCAACCTGGTAAACTTCACCTGGCCTTGGATACCCTTGCCACGAAGATTCTCCTATGTAACTCTAGCTCGACAGCGACAGCTTACGGTGTGCAAATAGCACCAGGGGCTGCCTTGCCTATTGCTAGCAACTTCAACGGGAAGGTTACCCTAAATGTTCAAAACGTCACAGCGAGACATGAAGTTATCATTAGTGCTGGTGTGTTCCAGAGCCCCCAGCTTGTAAGTTGATATTTTCTTTATGGACATTGACCATCACCATCGTTGACTGGCAAATGAATTTCGTTCAGCTCATGCTTTCCGGGATTGGTGACAAGGATCAACTTTTACAATTCGCGATTGAACCTGTAGTGCACCTTCCGGGCGTCGGTTCCAATTTACAGGGTGATTTATCCATAGTGCTATCTCAGAATCTAGAAATCTTATGTAATTGCTTCAGATCACGACGAAGTTGCCGTCAACTGGCTCTTGAAAGATAACTATACCTTGCTAGATGGTTGTACATTTCTTTCCAATCGCACAGAAGACCCTTGCCTCGCTTACTGGCTTGATCATAACCATGAGAATGGTTATGCCTTTGCCGGACTCATTAATGCTGTTATATCGCAGTCGTCTTCCAGCGTTCCTGCACCCGATGTTCTGACATATTACCTTCCTGCTTTTTTCCGTGGTTTCTTCCGAGGTATCTCCGGACGGTCCGTCTTTGATTGGAAGCATCTGATTTTACTTTGAATAGGGGTGCCACAGGAAGCGGTAGCCATTCATAACGCCCTGACAGCGGTTGTCCTCAAAGGACATCCCTCTTCAAAGGGTAGCGTAAAGTTAACAGGCCCTCACCCACAAGACCCCTTGAACATCCAGAAGCTACACTTTCAAGAGGATGGTGGACCTACAGATATTGCTGCAATCCGGGAGGGCATAAAACGCGCTAGAGCGCTTGTGGCACTACCGCCAATTGACGTCTTTGTGAAGGAAGAAGTTGCTCCTGGACCCAATGTGACGACGGACGATGAGATTGACAACTTTGTCTTGAACCGGATCTTCGGTGGGTGCTTTTCTTGGTCCCCTTCCTGCAGACTTCTTCTGATCCTAGACCCCGTGAGCTGCAGGTCATCACGCATGCTGTACCAATGCCATCGGTCCAGATAACGGTTGGCAACTAGAAAACCCAGTCGGATATATTTAACTGACACAAGTCGTGCCTGCAGATCCTAACGCGGTCCTGGATGGTAACTTCAAAGTGAGAGGGGTCAACAACCTCAGAGTTGTCGACCTTAGCTCCTGGCCCAATGTTCCCGGATTTTTTGTGACAACTGCTACCTATATGGCAAGTAGTTTGAGCCAAGAACTCAAATGTAATATGATGAAGCCTTTATCAGATCTCCGAAAAGGCAGCAGATGTCATCCTCGCAGCTGCACGCAGTAACGCATAATGGTGAAACGTCATATTCAATTTGCATTGCAAGATATTTTTTCAGATCAAAAAGTGGCTTTTTTAAGCATTCCATAGTCAAATTTTTATGAAAATGCACATGGTTATTTACAGCAGTGGTTTTGAGTTAGTTGATTCTGAGATTCACGCAAATACTCCATAAAATCGATTTTTTCAGTGAGATCATGTGTTGCACCACTGGGAGTGCGAGATACTGTACCACATGACTATCAATCAATTTTTTCCATGGGACGTCTTCCTACTTTTTAGTTTTTTTTTCTTTCTGTGGTACCTCCATGTACCGTAGACAGTTCACTTGTCAACTTCTATGATACGGGGTAATGCGATTTATCGCTCGTTTCTATTCCTATTCACTCAGACCTGGGGTCACCTCATGGGAAAGGCATTTACGCACTGATTGTGGGGCTCGTGACCAACCAATACCCACTAAAACCACGACTATCTTCCTCCATGACCTAAGCAGGCTATCATCACCTGTGGCCAGGTCCCATAGGAAGGGAGGATAGAACGACTATATGGAATAGAGGACAACTCAACTATCCAAATGAACAGGACATATGATGAAGGAGTGTGGCATGGAATGAGAAGACAGGAAGGAAGATGAGTACAAGACAATGAAGTAGAAACAAGTACATGGCTGAGTAGACAAGGTTTAAAATATGGCAAGGAATACTGGAAATACTTAAGCAATATCAAGACCATTGTACTGGATGCTGTGGTAGACCTTATATACTGAATACATGTCAGGAAGGTATGAAGTCTTGGTCCTGGGTCTGAGGGTGGCCTCCAAGACTTCAGTGGTGTCCTGGAGGACATAGAAAAAGAAAGGAAGTCTTGCAGGTGTTAGATAGAAGAGCAGCAGTGGCATTGCTGCTGTGGAAATTGCAGTGGTGCCACATGGTGGAAGATGTGGTGTGACAAGGGGGCACAGCAAGGTGTCAGGTTCCAGGGACAAAGTCCAGGGTTAGTTCTGGGGGTTGGCAAGGTGTGGGTTGGCTTAGAGACTGTAGGGTGGCAGTCCCAAGTTGCTAGTATAAGTCTGAGGATACGTATGGTGTTCCAGAATGAGAGGTGTTGATCAGAAGGTAGTAAGGTAAGTTCTGGGCTTGATCCAGGGAAAAGCAAGGCAAGGTGGGGTCAAGACAAAAAAATAATGAGGACAAGACAAGATTGAAAGAAAAACAGAGACAATTTATGAGACTGACAAGAGTAAATGAGGCAAGTCAGACAAGTACAAGAAAACAATTCAAGCAAGTGTATTTCAATATCAAGACTACCATACATTTATGCTGGACTCTCTACTGTATGGCTGGTTTGTGAGTGGCAGTGTTGGAATCTGTATGTCAATGAGTCTGACATCAGGTGTTGGCTGCGAGTTTGCCAGGAATGAGTGCTGAGTGACAGGAGTGAATGCCAAGTGATTGCTAGGTGTTGGGTGCTCCATGGTGTCTGCTAAGACTGGCAGGTAGCAGTTGCCAGGAGCCAAGTGATAGATCAAGTCAGGGTCAGGATTCTGCAGTAATTGCCAGGTGATTTGCTAGGTCAGGATTGAGGGGGAGGGATGGCAAACCTGGGCTGAAATGGGTGTATTGGGTGGGCAGGTATTGTTGAGGTCATTGGTGAGGCTGGTGGGTTGACAATGTGCCCTGGAGTAGTGGAGTGTGCTTCAAGAGCAGGTCGTGACACAAGGCATAATTCATTGCAATGTATAATGCGTTGATTGATGCAGAATGATGCATCAAGTAATGTGTAATGATGCAAAATGCTTTAGTAATGCATGGTAATGTCTGATACATCAGGTGATGTGCATTATGCCATGCCATCATGTTCTCAAAATTGCTGGGAGTTGTTGGTGTTGTTCAGGGAGTGCCAGAGTTTGTTGGTAATGTCCAAAAAAGTGCTGGGGTTTTCCAGGGTATAACATCAGCAGCTGTTGAGGCCTGTTGAGAAAGCTTGCAGAGTTGAAGATGAGGCAGGCAGCCATTCTTCATGCGTGAGGAGTTTCCTACCCTTTTAGATGACTGACATGTCCATCTTTAGGCAGAGTTTACAAGCACTGCATGTTGCTCAATGGAATGTCAGCAGTGTAGGCTTCACTTTGAGAGGGCTTGGGGCAAATGCCCTATAACTTCCTGCCAGAGCTGAAACAAGAGGTGATATAATTGGAAGTTGAAAGCAGCAACAGAAAGGATCTGCTGCACTACAAGAACAGCATAGTAGTGCTTGTGCTCCACATGGAGGTGGTGCTGATAATTAAAGGAGCAGGGCAGCTAGAGGGAGAGGGAGAGGCAATCCAATAGCCTGCAGGCATGAGCAGGAGCCCTTGAGTTGTTATAGTGATCTTCCAGGACTCTGTAGCATATTGTAGTCTAGCCTGTGCATTTGTGGACCACCTTTTCTTGGTAGTCTTTTCTTCACTTGAGAATTAAATTTGTTTCCTTGGCAAGTAATCCCTGGGTGAAACTTTTCTTTCATATGGAGTAGAAAGAGAATGAAAAAGCACATAGGAGTCTTAGTTGGAGTTGAATCTCTAATAAATTCAGAGGTGAAGATTACACTCACTGAGACTGTTTGTGAGGTCTAGTCTTGGGAGTCCTGGGGCTTAGAAATGATAAAAGTCTTGGAGCTTGATGGGAGCATCAGTGAAGGTTTTTTTTTGAAGTTTCTAGGTGTTGTCCATGGGGCTATATCCCTTTCAGCATACTAAATAATGGGGGTTATCTTGGATGAGTCAAGAGTGAAGGATTTGATTGAACTTGTAGTGATCTTCTCCTTTGATTTTAATAAGTAGGAGTTTGCTAGATTGTTGGCTTGAGAAGAGGTTCAGAGCATGCTTGTCAAGGAGGTGTATATAGAAGATGGGGTAGAGGCCCTTGAGGTCTAGCAGTAGATCAAGCTTATAGGAATGCAAGGAGACCTTACAGAGAATCTTGAATGTTCCTAGTCACTTATGATTGAGCTTGATGGAGGGTCATTGGGTCTCAAAGTTGTGCCAGCAAAGGTATCAGAGGTCCAGTTGGGTGTGGCTTCATAGTGGACATTGGCATGTTGGATGTAGGCCTTAGTAGCAATGTCATGGGAAACATGCAATGGAATATTCTTGAGTGAAAAGGTGAGACAAAGGAGATAGCTTTGATTGGCAAAGAAAGGTAGTACTCCAGTAGCAGAGTGCAGAGAGTTGTTGTAGGTGAATTCAGTGAGGGGTAGGTTAGAGTGCCAGTCATTCTAGAGGTAATCTACATAGAAGTGGAGGTATCACTCCAATGTCTGGCTAACCTTCTTGGTTTGGCCATCTGTCTCCAGGTGGTAGGCAGTGGAGAGGTTAGCCTGTATGTTAAGGGCCTTGTACAGGGACTGCTAAAGCCAGGAGATGAACAGAGGGCTATAGTTGGAGACAATGTTGTTCAGGAGTCCATGCTTGGAGAAGATGTGCTCAAAAAAGAGTTGAGCAAACTCTAGGGCATCATTGGTGGTACAACAGAGGATGAAGAGAACTTGCTTGGTGAGGCAACAGACAACAACAAAGATAGCATTGTACTCCTCTGACTCCAGTAGTTCAATGATGTAGTCCATGAAGGTGGAGGACCAAGGGCAGCAACCTATAGGGAGGGGTTTTAGGAAACCATGGAGATAGTGTTGTAAAACCTTGGCCTGGAGGCAGGGCTTGTACACTTCAACATAGCAGGTGACATCTTCCTTCAACCTGGGACAGAAATGCATGCAGGAGATTAGCCAAATTCTCATGTAGTTATAGTATTGTTGTAAGATGTCAAGTCTTATATTTTTGTGGGCTCAAGCATAGATTCATCTGTACCAAAAGAGCAAGTTGTCCAGGTATAGGGTGAAAAAGGGTTTGGTTATCAGGTAGATATCTAGTTGTTGTGTGAGTGCATCTGGCTTGACTCTGAGTTGTCTGGTGCAGTAGTGAATAGTAAAGTTGTACTTGGAGAGGACCTCAACCAGTGAGCTTGGCAGCAGCTGAGCTGCTTAGTTGTTGTGAAATATTAAAGGTTGTTGTGGTCTGAGTAGACCTGGATGCAATGTGGAGCTCTTTTGAGTTAAGCCTGCTACTGCTTGAAGGCTTCTATGATAGCAAGTAATTTCTTACCATAGATGTTGTAGTTGAGTTTTATGGAAATCATTAAGCAAGTATAAAAGGCAACAGAGCAGAGGTTGTTGGTTCTGCACTCCGTCTTTGAGAGTATACTAGTGATTGTGTTGTCAGAGGCATTGCACTTAAGCACAATAGGGAGAACAAAGTCAAAGTGGCAGTGATAAGACTCTACACAGGCTTAGTACAGAATGCTGTGGTATTAGCACCCTTCTTAGCACCTACCAATGTTTCTTAGTGCTTTCCAACACTTCTTAGCATTTTCTAGTGCATTTTAGTGCTTACCAATGCTTCTTGGTCCCTGCCAATGTTTTTTAGCACTTAGCAACTGATCTTAGTGCATTTTAGAGATATTTTACTTTCAGTACAACAAGGAGACTTTGCTAATCAAAGAATGGTTACTGTATCTCCTTGATGCCTTGAGGCTGGGGCCAGCTGAGAATAGCCTTGACTCTGGCAGGGTCTATGCAAACACTATCTTGAGTGACAATAACACCAAGATATTTAACTTCAGTGGTGTGAAAAGAGCACTTCTTAGGTTTTGCATGGAGATTGTGTCTTCAGAAACACATAAAAATGCTGTGGACATGTTTTCAGTGCTCCTCTGGCAAGTTGAAGTAGATGAGAATATTGTCCAGATATATGATGATGAAGACATCATTTATGTTGTGAAAGATGTTGTTTATAAAGTACTGAAAGGTAGTGGGGGAGTTGTTCATGCCAAAAGGCATTATGAGGTACTCAAAGAGGCTGTAGCAGGTGTGGAAAGTAGTCTTTTATTCATGTCCTGGAGCTAAGCAGACATTGTTTTAGTCAGACTTGCTTGAACCAGGCAAGGATCCAGCAATTGTTACTGTGGCTCAAGATTCTTGTGCCATCAGATCAATCATGCTTACAATGGATGGTTACCAAGAAGTGGAGGCCATTATTGATAGGTTGATAGTGGCTCACAAATTATTTCTATAATAGCTAAAATTGACAATGAATTGGATCTAATATGTGATCTGGATGTATTATTAAACATGCAGAGCATTAATAGAACTATAGACAAATTGCTGACAACAGGAAACAGAAGTGCTACAACCATTTTACATCTATCATGCTAAATAATAGGAAAGCTTGTTATAGCCAATCTAGATTGGAATTCTATGGCCTGTTCAAAGTGTTCTGGTTGCTAAAGATGTATCTTATTGTATTGGAGTTGCCCTATTCCACAGCATATCAATTATATAAGATAATATCTCTTGTATTTACAATGTATCTAGTTGGATCCAATATTGCAGTCTGATCTAGCTATTGCATGACAGTGCAAGATTTAGTCATATAAATCATGAGACAGCTAGACTGAAGGAGCCAAAAAAGACCACCTGATTACAAATAGCCCACATTGCTCATTGCTGAAAATACTGGTTATGGCCCATCAGAGATATCCAATGGCATTAAATAATAGTGCTTATCATAAGCAGCCATCTGTCAATACTGACTGACCACTGAGATAGTTCTATTGATAGTGCCATAAAAAAGGGCTATTTTTATATTCAGGTTGGCAGGAGCTGATTCATCTGATTGATAGAAGCTGCATAGTACCAGGGCTTCCTTTCTATTTTCTTATTTTGATTTTACTCTGACTGAGTATAAACAATATAGCAGTGAACTTATTGCCTTATAAATACCATACCATATTATATTTGAAACAGATAATAAATAAAGAAAGTTTTTCCACAGTATAGATTTTAATTTAGTGCACTCTAAATTCTCTGAGTTACCAACACTCTTGTCTCTCTTATAATACTTATTGTCATGATACACACTACTGCTATCTGTTTCTAAGTGTCCTATAAGCACACACTTGTTCAAGTTATTAATGGTGCTCTGTAAGTGTACTAACTATGTTGCTCATGTTTAACATTCTTTCTTGGTGCATCTAACATATTGCTAAGTTCCTTCTGTACCTCTATATTTAGTTCCTAAATCTATTCAATTTACTATAAGTGACTAAGACCCTGCTTTAAACTCTTATACACATAGTGGCTACTCAATGCTACTCTACCCAATAGCTTCTATTGACTTTGGGCATCATCAAATTAAAGCCTGCTATGATGGTTTTTAGGGAAGCATTTTACCAGAAACCTATAGTTGGTGCTAGTGCTACTTGCCTTTTGAGTTGGCAGAGTCTTCAATCCCATTACATATATTACTCTCTACTCCTTAGTTGCTAAGAGGTTGATTACATAGAACTCAAGCCCAAAAACTTGCTAATGTAGCTGCAGAACTAGCAGTTGACAAATCCTCTTGATTCATTTCTCAATGCCCCAGAAACATAAACTTGTCTTGCTGACTTAGCATAGGATCACTGCCCAGATCTCTTACTCCTTTGTTTCAGTTATCCAGAACACCAACTTATCACCACCACAAACCCTTAATTACTTATTAACTCTATACTCCAACATGTATACTTCCTCATAATTATTTTTCTGCACTAAAGTAGAAAAAAAGCTAAGCCTAAGAAATTGCCTCAGTATTTCAGAGAAGAACTTGAATACCTCTTTTGGAATTGTGTCAGGTTCCATTGACTGTGGGGGCTTCTTCCTAAGCAAGACCTTACGAGGTGAACTCAAGATAGCTACAAGCACAAAGTCCTACATGATTACGGGGTCCAGGGTTGGTTTCCAGAGTTAGTGTAGATAAATCTGACTATGTGGAGGATTAGTAGGGTTAGATCCAGGCTGTGGAAGTGAGTCTGGGGTTGTGCTGGAGTTCCAGGGATGTGAGGCGTGAGTCCAGGATTACTGGGGTGAGCCCGGGCTTGATCCAGGGGAGGCAAGGCGAGGCCGGGACAAGATGAGCCATGGAGGGAAAAAGAGATGAGAAAGGGAATGAGAATGAGATGAGATTGAACTGGGGAAAAGAAGTCAAGGACAGAAGTAAAGGAAATGAACCGAGAAGGGAAAAGGGACTTGGAGAAGATAAAATGGAAGTGGACAGGAATAGACTGAGAGACTGAGACAAGTCATGAGAGTACGAGGTGAAGGAGACGGACAAGATAGATTTAGCAATATAAACACTGGCATACAAGTTATTTATGTAGGCCTTAAGTACTATGGACTCTGGGGTGGCGGGCTCAGCCTGGTTCCATGTCAGGTGTTGGGCATGATTGCCGGGGTGATTGCCGGGTGATGCAGGTGATGGGGGTTGGGCCATGACTGCGGGTGTTGGGCGTGATTGCCGGAGTGATTGCTGGGTAATGGGACTGATCGCCGGGGGATGCCGAGGTGACCTGTCTGAGGGCGGCCCATGCCATGGGAAGTTCCGGGTTGATGTGAGGCGTTCCAGGGTCGTGGTGATTGCTGGGTGTCAGAGTTGAGGAGGCGGTGAACCCGGGAGTGACAGGTGTCACTGTGGCCTGTTGTGGTGTCGTGATGGGCAGCAGGAGCGGTTGGCGTTGTCCCCAGGGGAGTAGGGGGCGTCAGTGGTGTTGTCTCCGGAGTGGTGGGTGAGCTCTGGGAGTGGGTTGTGACAAATTGCAGCATTACCAACCACACTCAGATAAGGGAGTATGCTGCCTGGTATGTGTCCTGTATTATGATGATTTTCAGAGAGTTGCTAGATGATTCCTGCAAAATAGCAAGTTTTATCAAAACAAAGAAAGCAGATTATCCCAGCAGTGCATTTTCATATTGCTATGGGCTTGGATTTCTAGGTGCTTGGAGGTATTAAAACTGGCCCACTATTCTAAGGAATTGTTGATAGAGGCAAAGCAGTGCTGAAGATGGGCAGCATGGAAGATCTCCTCTATTTTTGTAAAATATAGCACCAAGGACAGAAGTTATACCAGCAATCACACTGGAAAGAAGAGTAGAAAGCAGTAGTAATGATCATGCATTGGCCAAATGTAGGAGGTAGCATAGACCAGCCCACTTTGATCTGCAGAGAATATAAGACAATTTGCACCTCTAAGTGCCCACAACTGTCATGACCCACTCTCAGAGCTCACCCACCACCCTAGGACAACACCACCAACATCTCTGTACCCCCTGGGACAATGCCAACTGCCCCCGCTGCCCATCACTTGTCATTCCCAGGTTCGCCGCCTCCTTGACCCTGACAACCTGGCAATCACCGCAACCCTGGAATGCCCGCATCAACCCAGAACTTCCCACGGCATGGGCCGCCCTCAGACAGGTCACCTTGTCATCTCCTGGCAATCAGTCCTGTCACCTGGCAATCACCCCGATGATCACGCCCGACATCTGCAGTTACGGCCTGACCCCCATCACCTGCATTACCTGGTGATCATCCCGGCAATCACGCCTGACACCTGACATGGAACCAGGCTGAGCCCGCCACCCCAGAGTCTATAGTATTTAAGGCCTACGTAGACAACTTGTACGCTAGTGTTGATATTGCAAAAACAATCTTGTCCTGTCTCCTTCGCCTCGTACTATCTCGTCTCAGTCTCCTGGTCTATTCCTGTCTACATCCATTATATCTCCTCCAAGTCCCTTGTCCCTTCTCAGTTCATTTCCTTTACTTCTGTCCTTGACTTCTTTTCCCCGGTTTGATCTCATCTCATTCTTGTTCCCTTTCTGGTCTCTTTTTCCCTCCACGGCTCGTCTTGCCCCGACCTTGCCTTGCCTCCCCTGGATCAAGCCTGGGCTCACCCTAGTAATCCCAGACTCATGCCTTGTACCTCTAGAACCCCGGCACAACCCCGGACTCACTCCCACAGCCCGGATCTAACCCTTCTAATCCTCTACACAGTCAGATTCATCTACACTAGCCCCGGAACCAACCCCGGACCCCATAATCACATAGGACTTCGTGCTTGTAGCTACCTTGAGTCCACCTCGTAAGGTCTTGCTTAGAAAGAAGCCCCTGCAGTCAACAGAACCTGACAACAACCATGTTGGCAGCATAAGCCTCAATGTAATAATGTCTAATATTGTATTTATCCTCAGTCTGTATTACAAGTGACTAAGGATGATATATTGTAAGAAAAGAGTATATAAAGAGAAATGTTCCTTTGTTTGTATCAAAATGATAATGTATAATATTGAATGTGATATATGTGATATTGCAGCACACTTATAGTAGCCACAATATGATTGCTTTGCCTCAACACTCCCTGTCAGGTTCCGCTGACCACAGGGGCTCAGACCACTGGGTGAATCCTTACTTGGCACGTGCAAAGTCTACACACACAACTGAAAGGGCGGGCGTGGCGTACATGCCGGGACTGAGAAGACAAAGGTGAGTGCAGAGGGACCGAGACTGGTCCAGGGAGCTATCGAGGGAATTCTGGGGTCTGGAGGCGGGCTCCAGGGCTTGAAATAAGTTCCGGGAGAGAGAGTGCAGGCAGGCCGGGGTTCAGGTGTGGGACTCGCTGAGTTCTGGGGCTGAGAAAAGGTGGAGGAGTGGCAAAAGGGGCAGGGGTTTGAAGAGGATGAAGGCAAAGAGATGAGAAGGAAGAGAGGAAGGGACAGAGACTGAAGAGGAACTTAGAGAGGGAGGCCGGAGACAAGAAACAGATAGATTGAGGACGAGACGAGATGAGTGATAAGATAAGAGAAACAAGTTGAGTTGAGTATGAAATAATGAAAATTGGAGATGTGATAAGAGAGATAGATCGAACAATAACTGAAGCAACTAGAGACTGGAAAGTAGGCAATATCAACACTAATGTACCAGATACTACACTACAGCTTATATACTAGGGGGCGAGCATGCTCCAGGGCTCAAGCCTGGGCTCCATGGCAAGTCGCAGGGCAGGGGTCCTTGCTGGAGCCCAGAGTTCATGCAAGGCATGCTGGGGCTCTTGCTGAAGCCCAGGGACCATGCAAGGGCGTGGCGGATATTGGTGGCGTAAAGAAAACTTTCAAAGGAGAGGCCTTGCTTTGGAAGCACGGGAGGCATGGACGATGTGGGGAGGTGAGGAGTTGACCAAAGAGGAGTCGCGGGGCACGGAGTTTGGGCCAGGTGATGCATGTCATGATGGTTGCCCAATTTAGAAGGGAGGGCATCAGGGTCTGCCAGTGATGGGCTGGGGATTGCCGGGGCATACACTGATGGTGGCGTGGGCGTCCGGGGTCTGCCAGGGTCAGCGCTGATGGGTGGCATAGGTGTCCGGGGTTTGCTGGGGTCGGTGCTAATGTGGCATACACGAGTAGTAATGGGTGTTGATGGCCGCTGGAGAGGACTGGTCCGGGCCCAGGGTTTATGGAGCTGACCTGGTGAGGTTGAGGGTACTGAGGCTGGGGCTGGGTACCGGTGGTGGTGGCAGATTGTGACACTCCCCTTCATTGTAAGTTGTGCTCCTCTTTATATGGAATTCTTATTATAAGCCTAAAATGTATCATCTCTACTCTAAGTATTATTTGGCTTATCCTTGTTTTGATTCTAGCTTTTATCCATTCTATCTTTATCTTGGAATGAAGATATTTAAAGAATCTTGCCTTTAAACAGATCTTTGTTATAAGAGCTATTTAGAAGATATATTTTTGAAAGTAGCCTATACATCCTTTATGCCTGATTTGAACAACTACCATTCATGTTTCTGGTCTTACCAAGTCTTCTGGCACCCATGATTCATCATATTTATCATGCAATTATATATATCTATTTTTTCTGCCTTTGTTTATTCCAGATTCTATTTGCTAAATTTCTTCAAACCCTTTATTTGTAGTATGCAAAACTGCCCTTACTGTATGAGATATAGACCTAATGCCAATATCAGCACAAACCCACAGAACACCAGTCTTGCACTTACATGGCAAGACTGATAGCTAGCAAGCCTGTTGTTCTGTTTCTTTCTCACTTGTCTCTAATTGTATTAGTCTCCAAGAGGCCTATCTCCACCCCAATAAAACTCCAGGCCACTTTTTGGTGGTGGAGAACCCCCCGACAGCAGAGGAACCCCTGATGGCAGACCTCTGAAAGGCTAAGGCCCCACAATAGGCACTTTCCCACCATTCCAGAGTGGGAACTACTACAACACTGAACCTCCACCTCATAACCCCAGACCTGCAGACAATACTTGTGATGCCCTTGCTCAAAACAAGAACTAGATATACAAAAGCCTGAGTCTTTCACTGGCCATAACTCTTGTAAATGGAGAACTTACCTTACTCAGTGCTTAAATATGTTCTAGGCCAAACCTATCACCTTCTAGCTTAACAATGCCCATGTCGCCTTTGCCACCTCCTACCTCCAGGGTATTGCCTTTGACCACTACACCATGCTTCTCCAGTTTTATCTCCAGAACCTCATGCTTTTGAACTGGCAAGCCTTTATAAATCAATTCTTGAATAAGTTTGGAGTGTTTGACATTGTAGCAGAAGCCAAGGACAACCTTTTCAATCTCTGGATGTGGTGATAAGTACTTGGTGGGGTAGGGCACACTAACACTGATTCCAGCAGCTTCATTTGGCATCAAGATTGATTATTGGGTAACTTGATTAGATCAGGTGCTATCTTATCAGCAGAAACTGTAAGGGTGACCTCCAGAGGTTGCGGCTAAGTCACACAACTGGCAGAGGGGAATCCAAAGTGTATTAGAGTGGTACTGTACGACAG
>JAGGAU010000116.1:19209-30272 GCA_017657275.1 Termitomyces sp. T108 | reverse complement strand
AGGGACGTATCCCAGGCACTGACCGATGGAAGCCAATCAATGAAAATCCCGAAGCAGAAGAGAGGTCAGATGGTACTCTGATTGTCCGTATACGTGAAAACCTAGATTTTGGTGCGTACGTCATGTGTAAACTCCTTGCATAGTTACTGAGAGCACGTTAAATAGCTAACACCGCACAACTTAAAGGTATTTGTGATTTACATGCCATCCTTGCGATGTTTGATTTCCGTTGTAGAACGCCTCCGCAGACTGGAGCTGTATGGTGTGCAGAAAAGCCATCCCTCCGAAGCCCCGCGCCGACAACAAGCGTCTGTACTTGTGTTCCATTTGGCGGATATGGAGACTATTGATGCCTCGTGAGTGTTGCAACCAACTTCTGATGGGATCATTATCATCTCTCCTTACAGTGCTGCACAAATCATGTTTGAGCTTCTGGAGGAGTACAAGGTTGGAAAATTTCATTGTGTTTCTGTAAACGTATCATTGATGGTGTTGATCTTCCATTTTAGAATCGAGGGGTAGGGTTGTTCATTACGCACTTGTCGCCAAGGCCCCGTGAAACCTTCTCAAAGGCGGGGATTGTCGACCTTCTCGGTGCTGACACGTTTCGTGAAAGTGTCGCAGATGCGATCGCACTCGTTGAGAGATTACGATATTGATGACAACATATGTTTCGAAACTGAACGCTATACCCCAGTTGCTTTCACTTAGATTTTGGTAATCCGTATGTTTTGATTACGTCCATGCCTTCTATTTCTCTCGTAGAAACCTCCATAAATTATTTACATCACGTTGACGTGCTCTCTGCTAATGCTATAGTTGTTCTGCTTTCCACGCAAAAGCTCTCACGGGAGAACCATCACACGCTATCAAGTTCAAGGGTGCGAGACCGATATGCGTTTGCCCGTCGAGTTTATCGAGGTTTGTCAGATTCTCAACGATCAAGGCCCCAGCACCCAGGATTTCTCGATGTGCCCCGAACCCGTGCATGCCGCCAACGCCTTCATACTCAGTCTCATCGGGGCTCAGAGTATCGACACCAACGATTCGTACACCTCGCTCGATAATTTTCTGAGCGGCTTTTCTCTCAAGGAACGGATGGTGGTAATATTTTGGTGTACCCCAGTAAGCTGACCACCCTGTATGGATAACCAAAATTATACCCGCGCGCATGAGCTCTGCAGAAGACGAGATATCTTCCCATGTTATCATTTGCCGGTCTTTGAGATTTTGTCGCGTCAAATCGACGACGACGAGAGGCGCGAACAAGGAAGAGAGAGGGATCTGATCAATCGTTGCGCCGTCTGCGAAAAAGTGAGATGGAGCGTCGATGTGGGTTCCTGTATGTGATCCCAGCGAAATTGAGTGTACACTGTATCCATCTTTTGCGACTGTGGCATAGGGGGAGCAAGTGAATATGGGATCACCAGGGTAGACCTGAACGTTGGAGTCGAGTTTGTGAGAGAGATCGATTATGGTGTTTGGGTTCATGAGGACTTTCTCCGGCTTCTTTTCAGGTCCCCTTTTTTTAATTAAAGAGATTGATGGATGATCCTATCATCCATCAGAATCAGATGGTCCGTGCGCCTCACAGACGAGTATATAAGGTACCCGTCAGGCTCTTTGTTTCCTTACCACTCTGGCCTTTTGGCTTAGATCAAGTGTAGTATCTGTTCTTAATAGTTTAACCACTATTATGGAGGCACCGCCTCCATTATTGGTTATCTAATTTTTGCCGCCCTCGTCCTCTGTGCTCTGCTTGCAACACGGAGGCGCGATGACCTTGCCGCTGCACTACTGGTTTGTGTTGTCGGGGGATCTTCCAACTTCCCTTGTTTTTGTTGATGCTTTGATGTGTTGTCTCAGACGACACATTGAATGTCAGCAAATGCTTGTGTTGTGGACATGTGTCTTTGTAAAAATGTTTTTGAATACTAGATACAAATTGATTACTTTTGCGTGCAAAGTTCGCTGATGCCTGTCACCTGGTTTTCTCCAATCAATCCGTGTTTGGGTACTCAAGGGTTGCTGCTATCGCCCCAGATTGACCGATATCTATCTCGTATTGATAGACATGTCATGGATGGAGCGGCGCGGAAGGTCCCTTGGTTCCATTAAGACTTGTGACTTGACTATCTCGCTCGTGATACGTGTTAATTGATAGCGTGTTCCCCAAGCTAGCCGGCAGTTGGGCAGAGGCGTCCCGCTATTACTACTCGTCGGTGGATTCGAGACCTCATTTGACACGTTGTTGTGCGCGTGGGTTATGATTTATGCTTCTTAACATGCATAAAGAGCGGACACCGAGGGTGGCGGGGTTTGGGCGGTAGGCAAACACGAATAAACATAACCCCTTATCAGGGGAAAGCGGGCGCTATGACTCTTAGCTCTCCTTTCCCCCCTACCATGACCATGACTACATTTACCAAGTGGTCGCTCCTCGCTATCACTCTCGCCTCCTCTGCGAGCGCGACACCGCTCTCTACCTACCCTCACCATTCCCCATCCATGGACACTCCCCTGTCACTCGCGCCACTTATTGTCGCCGAGCATCCCCATGTCACCCTCAACAATTCTTATATAGTCAGGCTTAAGCAGGGTGCTTCGCAAGCCCTCATTGCCAATCATTTCAACTTCCTTCAGGCGGCGCACAGTGCAGACCCTCTACATGGAGAGGAGTCGGGTCTGAGGCACGTCTATGATTCGCATAAGTTCTATGGTTATTCGGGTCATTTCTCGGATGGTGTCGTGCAGCAATTACGGGCCATGCCGGAGGTGGCTTACGTTGAGCAGGACCAAATCGTCCGAACACAGGACACCCAGAAGGGTGCACCCTGGGTGAGGCACATTCCGGTACTTATATATTGACCGTTAACTCTTTTTGTCCAGGGACTTGCCCGCGTTAGCCATCGTCCCAGGTTGACGTTCGCTACTTTCTCTAAGTATATATACAACCCTGAAGGTGGTGAGGGTGTCGACGTCTACGTCATAGACACTGGTATCAATATCGGACACGAAGAATTCGAGGGTCGCGCGTTCTGGGGTAAGACCATTCCACTGAATGACGTCGATGAAGATGGGAATGGTCACGGTACACATTGTGCTGGCACAATTGCTTCTCGCAAGTATGGTGTTGCGAAGAAGGCAAACGTTATTGCTGTCAAAGTCCTCGGTTCCAATGGAAGTGGTTCAATGTCTGACGTTATCGCCGGTGTTGTCTTTGCTTCTCGTCAGGCTACCAGGAAGGCGAAGGCTGCACTCGAAGAACTTCTCAGCAAAGGCAGTACAACTCATAAAGGTTCTGTCGCCAACATGAGTCTTGGCGGCGGTAAATCAAGGGCCCTGGACGATGCCGTGAACACTGCTGTCGATTCAGGCCTACATTTCGCTGTTGCTGCAGGTATGTTCAGGTTCCAATTGAAAGACATGGATATTGACGCATTCTTTCAAGGCAATGACAACCGCGATGCGTGCCAGTATTCGCCTGCTGCCGCGGAAAAGGCTGTCACTGTCGGTGCTTCGACTCTTGGCGATGAGCGCGCTTATTTCTCCAATCATGGCGAATGTGTTGACGTCTTTGCTCCCGGTATGTACTAAATTAGAAGTATCGTCAATCAACTCACCTCTTCCAAGGCCTTAACATTCTCTCTACTTGGATTGGGTCAAAGCAAGCCACCAACACGATCTCTGGCACTTCAATGGCTTCCCCCCACACTGCCGGTCTTCTTGCTTATCTCTTGTCCATCTATCCGTCCGAAGAGTTTAACCCCTCGTTCAATAATAAAGGTGAACTTTTGTCTTTGAATCAGCCCGAGCGGTCATTTGTCCTCCCATCATCGATCTACGCTGTTATGCAAGCTACATTTCCTCGTTGGATATCCTCGTTCCTTCCTATCGTCGAGTCTACAGTTTCCCCCATCCCTCCAAAGAATGCCATTTCTCCAGCCCAGCTCAAGGAGGCTCTTCTCAAACTGGCGACTTTTGGTGTTCTTACAGATCTCCCTGGTCTGACTCCCAATTTGTTGATCTTCAACAATGCGACCGCATGATTTAGAGTAGCTTAATGTCATCGTGCTATCTATCCCAATATTTGCTACTTTTGTGTACTATAGATTGTAAAGCAATCACTGTCTACTCCAATTTACGACATTTCAATTTTCGTGGTGCGAATTTAACTTCGCCAATTCGACATTGCTGTTTCACTGGTAAAAACTGATCAAAAATTGTGCACAACTTGATCACGAAAGCTGTCAGAGTTGACGTTGCTTTGAACAATATTTTCGAAGGTAGTAGAGTCCTGCGTTAGTTATATTCCGACTCATTCAAGAGCTTTCTTCTTCACCCTACTGCCATCCAGTGTTTGAAAATTTTGGTGGCTGCCCAGGAGTAGTTCGGTTTCATAGCTGATCTGAGCCATTAAAACGAATAAAATCTAGACAATTGATATGTTCTCCGTAACGGAACAGTCTGTCAACTACTCGAACATTGTACCAGATTTATGTGTTTGCAGGAGGTACCTGAAAATTTATCGAGGACGGCTGTGGTCAAAATACATTACGTCATTGAAGGAGGCTGGTTCAAAACCATAGTGACTCGCGCGATGTCAGAGCTATAGCCAGCTTGTTTCCAACTGGTTGTGAAACACCTCTTACTCAATCTGCCAAAGCTCACGATTGAGTCAGTGTTTCTCAGCGCTCGAGCTTCGGGTCCCATCTTTGCCGGTGTTCGCACTTTGATTTCTATAAAGACTCCTCTCTGATTGATTGCTGTGCACCGCAAGCTCCGACTGAAAGTCCTTAGGGGAAATGAGAATCCGTTGCTCAGCGCTTAGCTGCTGTGCAGATGACTCATCTTTCGAAACCATCGTCAGAAAATATACATATTTACATAGATATTCGCGGAATACATATGTGGATCTGCTAAAGGTGATATCGGCGATCGCCGGCGGATCATTTATCAAAGTAGGTTCGCAAGCTTAGTAGCTTACGGTCTTTTTCTCCTAGTCCCTATCACACAAGTACTTGCTCGAAAAGTGGCATACATCTGCTGTGAGTACTTTGAGCATTTACTGTGACCATCTTCTTGGAATGATCTTCAAGTTTATGACGGGTCTTACCATATAACGATCTCGTCGGAAGACTTGTAGGGAACGAACCACAAGCCGTGCCTGAGGAAATAAATAACCGAGATCTTGACATACCAGAACATGTCCGGGACGCGTGAGATTACTCGGCATTCAAGCCTCTTTCTTGGGCTTGAAGGAGATTTGTAGATGTGAATTTGCGATGGACAGTATGAAATTTGTTCTAAGGGACTAGTAAATCATGTGCCGATTATTCAAGTCTGCTCGATGACATCCCTGCGTTGTGCTCTTGTAAAAATTGAGATCTTTGTGTCATTGAATACTGGTGGCAGTGCATACTTCATACAGGGATCATTGCATCAAATTACAAAACTCATTCACTCTACCGCCATTCAGGAGTCATGCGGTTTGAACGCACTTTGGCCGCAAAAATGTCGCCTCAGAGTGTAACACGTTCCAATCGCTCTAGAGTGTAAGCATAGCAGTAAACTAGAATGGCTCTCCGACTCCAACGCGATAATAAAATCACGAGTACAGCTGATTAAGCCTGATTAGCGCTTCCAACAATTATCATCATCCACAATAACCTAGCATAAATTGAGAAATTCGACAAGACTATTCGAGCATTGATTCTGCGGCGTTGATTAGAGATTAGTCAATGTTCTCGTCAATCATTACGCACAGCTGAATCTTAGAAAGCATACTATAACGGAAAGAACGTCTCTCGCCTTAACAAGGAAATTCTTCTAATGTGGCGGACTTCTATACAACCAAATGATGATCATATCCACAGCTCTTTAACCAGCGCTAAGTTTCCAATATATATGATCACTTTCCACCGTATGATCAGGAAAGTAATGCGGGGACTTGAAATTTGCCGTCAATATGTCAATTCTCACTCGCAAGTGTGGAAGGCCGTCTTAAACCTGTGTCGGATGCAACCAAGACTGCATTCATCAGCCGAATCGAAGGCAGACGGAGACTCTAGGCCGAAGTAAAGTTCTTGATGCTAATTTGGTACTTTTACAGATGATACCCATGGGCTTGGGCTGAGACGATGCAGAGAGAGATGAGTATTCTGCGGAAAATATCATGATTATGATCAAAAACAGGACCCATGCTTCGTCGAGGAGTAGCGGATTCGAGGCTTCCAGGATTCATACAAGTAAGAGATCAAAAAAAGCAATCATCGTCTCGCAAGTTCGCGACACATCAATCATGAAGTTTTGTCGAGAATTCGAAGATTTTGTTGTACAAGGTAGAACTTCGGCTGCGATTGAAACAGATTTCTAGGACCTGACATAATATTGTACTAACCTGAAAAGATAATTGTGAGCAGAAATGATTTGGCGAAGCGATCTGATCAAGCATATTCCGTGGAAGACAAAGGCACTGTCTACTTGAATCTCGTTTCAATGGGAATGACTCGGAGGTCAATTGACGACTGTTGAAGTGATCCGTGAGATATCCAGTGTGTGATCCGTTGATCAATGTTTTTAAGTCTCCCAAACAACCGCAGATGACAGGAAGCCTGCAGCAAGGGGTTATCAGCATCCAAACGGTCTCCTGCAGCTCATTATCCTGATTTTATGCTGCGACCTGTGTTTGATGCAAATTGTCAACCCCTGAACCAAAAGAAGCGCGCGCTTGGTACATCCCGTGCTCGCTCAGGTCGTCATCGGAGGTTCACAATCGCCATATCAATTCATCTCAAGTAATTTGTATATTGTATCATCAGAAGTAGATAATTCCTTCATTAGTCCATGCGCCCAACGGTGCCCTGAGATCTATCAAGGAAGAAAATTGACTGGTTTCCTGGTGCTGGTCGAATGACTTGATTTTGAAAAATAAGAGGGATCACTTATGATGATCTATCATGTGTTCGGTACTAAGTTGTGGTGCCTCTTTTCAAACCGATCCTACAAGCAATATGAAATTAGCTCAAACAACTTGCGCGTTCCAGGATTAGTAAGGGAGATCTCTGTTTCATGGGTTGGCAAGGTACACACCTCTGAGTCTTGATAAGACAATATATAAACCATCCTCTTGTCCCCTCCTCATCACACTCATCGTCCCACTCTCAATAATTCTTCAATCTCAATGCCTTACTTGCCTTCAGATATATCCACTCAGCTCTTCACTCAAGCTAAGCAACTCCCCCCCGCAGTCTGGAGAGCGCTCCAGGACCATTCTCGTCCTGCAAATGTCATTCTTCCACAGGCCCTTAAAGCCAAAGAAGAAAAATCCCATAATGTTGCAGCGTCTGACTTGTGGATTATCTGCGGCACTAACTCGAATATCGAATTCATCCTATCTGTGACGAATGGCCCCATGGGGACATACCCAGTCTTTATTGTCACCACACTCCCCTTCGAACGACTGACCGACGAGTATATTCGACCATGCATTCGGAGTTTGGTTTTAGCATTGGCCAGAGCCGCGCCTACTTCCAGGGTCTACTCAATCTTCTCGGTCGAGCCTGTCACTTGGATATTTGCAGACGAATGGACACAACACACAGGCATCGCCTTAGCTGACGATTACGTGTATTACGCCGCCAAAATCAGCTATTGCACAATTAAGACTCTGCGACCCCTTTCAGTCAGCGAGGCTCAAGAAAACATCCTGCGACCTGCGGTCCACAAAGACATAGAAGAGATCGGAGACCTGTGTTACCACTTTGCAAGCACCTCGGTACGTATGATCCTTATGGCGACTTTGAATTGGAAAATTTACGATTTGCAGCAACCATTCATCCTCAATAAAACCCAAGCACGATTAGAAGCAGAATTTCTAGTTGAAAATAAACAAGTCTGGGTCCATGAAGCAAAAGAACCCGGAGGGAGAAAAGAGATCGCCTCAATTGTCGCTTTCACTCGCAATAGCGATCGCGTCGCAGCTATAACAAAGGTTTTTACGAGCAAGAGATGGGAGCACCGAGGCTACGCAGAACGCCTTGTGCGAAAAGTCTGTGAACAGTAAGTTTACTGCTAAAATTGCCCCTAGCTTGAGTTTGACGACCTTGCCGTTAGCTTACTCACTGGGCCCAACTATAAAGAGAGTGTAGTTCTCTATGTTGCGAACGGGAACAGAGCAGCGAGGGTCTACAACCGTGTTGGCTTTGTTGGACTCGCTGAAGACGGCCAAAAGGTGGAAGGCGTTGATCCTTGGCTCGAGATAGGATTTGACAGGACTCAAGTTGACCTCGGCCACTGGTGAGTCTGGAGCGAAATTCGTGATGAATTGGAAAGACTCTAGACCGCAAGGTGAACCCACAATACTTGTGGATAGCATTTTGAACATCTCCTGGTGGAGTCACTAAATCGTATGGTGTATTGATACGATTAACTTGCATTTGAGCATTGCTCGGATGGAAGCCTTCAAAGTTCTCTAGGCAATTGCAATACGAACTAGCTAGCCACTTGTCATAGATCTAGATTGTAGTATAGAAAGTAGACCAACCATCCATTTGTATTTTAAGCACGATGACTAGGCAGGGCAGCCTGTGCAGCTTCCGCTAGAGAGATCTCCCGCTCCTCTTCCTAATTAACGATTAGAACCAGGAATCACATCGACATGTTTAGACATTGCGAAACGTACAATTTTGTCCAATTGGGCAGCCATTTCTCTCTTAGCCATATACTGAGACGTCATATGTGGTTGAGTACCGCGATTCATTCTCTATAAAAGCTCTCATACCTCTGGAAAACAAGTAGCAGAAAAGAAAGGACGTTTCGTATCGATAAGGAGGGGACCAACCTTTGCCACGCTGAATAGTGTCTCTATGCACAGCAACACTCATCACAATACCCCAAACAGAAAGACCGACAAGAGAGTAGACCACTCCTCTGTGTAAAATGTCGAGCACCGATAGCCGTGGCATGAGTGTGGCCGGCAGAAAATGTGTCTGAGTAATTGTTTGTTGACGGAATTTGCCGTCGCATGCCTCTTGCTTCAACTGCTAAGCTAGTGCGATGGTGCACAAAGAACGACATTCGGATAGACTCGCGACTAGAAATACGATTTGATGAAGCAAATTGTATTGCGGTTTATGCAAAAGATAAAGGGATCCCTGCAAAAACCAGCTGTAAGTTACATAGGTACTTTGTCAGCTCCTTGCGTGAATTAGTTATTCTCTAGTGGTTTTTATCCATAGAGACTCTGTGATATCTGTGAGATCATGCTCCCTGTCTAGAGAGATTGAACCTGTCATTTCCGGGCCCTTTGCGCTACTTTCCCTCGCGCTTGCATTATATGTTGAGATGTGAGCCACCAAACAAAACCACCTGTTATCAGGTCCTGACAAAGGATCTCAGACTGAACGGCAAAACGTCGCGTTGGTTCGGGTATCTACAGACTCTTCCACATAAACCGATTCCTATCCCACTTTTTTGGGCCCAAGATTTCTTGAATGCAGACCATAACAACGATGGAAAGGAAGGGTTGCGATGGCTCGAAGGCACTGAGATAGGTCGAAGGCTCACTGCAGGCTCAAGTATCAAATTGGAGGATGTTGTAAGTTGATTTCTTTGAAAGACTTCAATTATCAAACCCCTATGGTGAGAATGTCTACTTTTATACGGTTGCAGAGCCGCTTCTCCTCCGCTACTTCGACGATGGAACACGAGCCCCTGCAACCAAAATATCTCTCGAAGGTTTTTATCATGCCTATAGTCTTGTTTCTTCTAGAGCATTCCTCGTGGATGCTTATCATGGCCTATCCATGGTGCCTATTGCCGATTCGTGAGTCTGATCCATCCGTCTCTGTGACAGACTCTGATTTCAGTATAGTTTCAATCATTCACAGGACAACCAAGTACACCTTGAGGTACTAGTCTTTCACCATATTCGCTCATCGGGTGCTCTCAGTCTCCGAATAGACTGAATTCAATGTCTGTCCACAATGCGGATCTCTCCGCGAATGTCCTCACGACGCCGACGAAGCAATCGACCAGTCTACATTTTACGCTGGGAAGATCTGTTCAACACACTCGAACGCGCTCACAGAACATGATTCGTACTATGAGATGGTATCCAATGTCGAAATCATGCCCGGCGAAGAAATCTTCAATACCTATGGCGAAGGCCTTACCAATGCACAGCTCCTGGCTCAATATGGATTTACCCTTGACGTCAACGACAATGATTATATTCATTGGGATCTCAGTGAGGCACTCCTGTTTTGCACAGATCTTTCCGGCGCTTTACATCCCGATCTGTCTCAAGTGGAAGCACAATGGATGGCAGTGGTTCACAGCATCAGTCGAGATGGAATATCCACGCGTTTGTCCGAATCCAGTCTGATCTATTTTCATGAAGGTAACGAGAACAGCCTTTTCTCTCTCGATAGTGACGGAAGAGTCTCTCACAACCTTTGGGCTCTGTTTGCTCTGCCTCTGTGTTTGCGCGGGAATCGGAGTAGCGTGGAAGAACAGATCGGCCTTGCTGCGGCCAATCTCGAAGAACTTCTGGAATCTCAGCTTGCCTTGGAGGGTGTGAATGCAGCAGAGGATATCCATCAGCTGCCAAATTCCCCAGAAAGAGATGCCATACTTGCTGCCGTTGCTGGTTCGGTAATCAGCTTGTGTTCTGCGCGGAAGACTCAGATGGGGAAGCTCCTTCCAAGGTCTGGTGACCTGAACGAGGTTCTAGACGTGGGTATCCTCTATCTGTACAAATTTCTTTACTTATTCCATGATCTTATCTAAAGAATTTGCCGATGAACATGCGACTGACCAGGGAAGCAGTAACACTCGTGATTGGTGAACAGTCCATCCTGGACAGCTGTATATCAGCATGGGAGGAGCTATTATAAGGACGCTGACCTCGGGAGAATGGTACGGGGGTAGTGATTGTTATTCAGTATGTCCCGTAGACATTATCAATGTTCAACGAGTACACGGTAAAAATGGTCGATTGATGGAGTCATGCCAAGACCGACGAACTGCTTGCCTCTGAGGCTAATGATGATATATGTAAC